>CABHPQ010002544.1:27948-41905 GCA_902168405.1 Peromyscus aztecus
GCTGAAGCCTCCTGAGCAGTTAAGTTCACACAGCTGTGATGTCAGGCTCATCTTATTTATTTATTTTTTAAACCATGACTTACCCTATTCTTATTGTTGTTAGATAGACAAAAGTATTTTTCATATATGTACTTGCTATAGAAAAACTGCATGTTTAGATGTATTTTGGAAACACTTCTGCTTATATGTGTCTTTAAAAATGTTTCCCATAAAATGTGTGAACATTAATCTTTTCACTCATTGTTATCCTCATGACTTCCCCGTGTTGACATAGCTACTCCCTGATGAGCTATGGGAAGGATGGGTTCAGGAAGGATGAAGGAGGGTCTGAATGAGCAAGCTTTGCCTCCTTTACAGGTGGCAGTTTTTTTTTTTTTTTTTTTGAGACAGGGTTTCTCTGTGTAGCTTTGTACCTTTCGTGGAACTCGCTTTGGAGACCAGGCTGGCCTCGAACTCACAGAGATCCACCTGGCTCTGCCTCCCGAGTGCTGGGATTAAAGGCGTGTGCCACCACCGCCCAGCAACTACCTGATCTTTTAACATGGAGCCTACAAGCATGGCTTTTCCTCCCCCAAACACCATGCTATCAAACTTGTCAAACACCAGCAAACAGCCAGTACTAAAAAAACAAACAAATGAACAACAACCAAAAAAAAAAAACCCAAAACAAACAAGAAACTTCTGCAGATCAGAGTTATGGTTGAGCATTATTTCTGAAACTACAGCCCTTTAAAATTACACATTAGGGACTCAAAGGATGTTGTAAGTCCCAAGCCAAAAATGCTGAAATCAGAACCTAACAAGTTCACAGAGCCCACACAGGGAATAAGCCGTTAACATGTGCAAAACATAAAATTACATATAAACAAAGGAAGGCTGTATTTCATGAGAATGAGTAATCCAAAGGGGCTCAGGTTTCAAAACCAGATGGGCCTAGGCTGCTTCTCTCCAGCTTTGTTATTACCAGTTGTGCGGTCTCTCCTGGGTGATTTAACATCTGGTTACCTCCGTATCTGTATCTGTAACCCGAGGATAACAAGGTCTTCTACACATGTGGTGAGAATTAAATACAACGTATGAAAAGCATCCACTCCAAGGACTGTCACATAATAAGCACTTGGGGAAATGGCAATTATCTTTCATTTCATGAGGTTGTGAATGCAAGTACTACAAGTCAAGCCACATTATGACCCCATCCCGCCCCCTCTTCCTTTCTCTCTCTCATTTTCTGTATCTGAGGCAGATCTTGAATCCTCATCCTCTGGACCCTCCTGCCTTCCCCTCCTGCATTCTCAGGTATTAGGCAGGTGTCCCCATACATACCACCCAGTTGTCATATGTTTAGTAAAATGCTAGATGCACGTGCTTTTAACAAATTAAACGCCTCACCGAGTCTAAGGAAAATATATGGTTCCTGGCCCAACCCTGTGCCCCACTCTTGAGGGGCGGCAATGTCTGCTTCTTCAGCTGGGCTCTTTACTCTTAAGTTCACCTTCCTCCTTCTTTGGTTAAAACATTCGAATATTACCATGTATTGTAAAATACTCTAAAATTATGACCATGATTATAGTTATTTTCCTTCTCCCTGAAGTTAATGATGGTCTTTATTTTTTTTTCCTAGTGTTCTTTGTAATTATCATGGATTTCCCCCCAAAACCTCTAAGGGCTTTTTGATATGATTTCCTCCAGCATCCCTGAAATAGAAAGCCAACCCTCCTTATTTAGCTAAGTCTTCCTGGAAGTCAGTGTGCCATTTGCTCTCTTTCTACTTCCTCCAAATGTGGTCCATGACTCTCTAATCCTGCTTCCCAGTTAAAAGCTGGTCTGCTGACTTGAAGGGTTTAATATCATATAATCTAAAATGGAATGTCTTCTTTTCATTACATTTTATTTGGTGTGTGTGTGTGTATAGATCAGAAGACAACTTTTGGGAGCTGGTTCTGTTCTCCCACCATGTGGGCCCTGGGGCTTGAACTTAGGTCATTAGACTTGTCAGTAAGCACCTTTAGCCACTGAGCTATCTCACCAGCCCTAAAACGTTTATTTATTTATTTTTGACAATGAACAATTTCACATTGTCATGATATTTGTTTGGTTGGTTTTTTAAAAAAAAATTTATAATTTAATTTAATTTTACATATCATCCACAGGCCATATCAGCCTGTCCTCCCTCCTCCTGCCGCCCCCCCAACCCACCCCCCATTCCCATCTCCTCCAGGGCAAGGACTCCCCTGGGGATTCAGGTTAGCCTGGTAGGTTCAGTCCAGGCAGGTCCAGTCCCCTCCTCCCTTCACCCAGGCTGAGCAAAGTGTCCCAGCATAGGCCCCAGGCTCCAAAAAGCCAGCTCATTCACTAAGGACAGGTCTCCGTCCCACTGCCTGGGGGCCTCCCAAACAGTTCAAGCTAATCGACTGTCTCACTTATCCAGAGGGCCTGATCCAGTTCCATGGGGGCTCCTCAGCTATTGGTTCATAGTTCATATGTTTCCACTAGTTTGGCTATTTGTCCCTGTGCTTTTTCCAATCATGGTCTCAACAACTCTCGCTCATACAATCCCTCCTATTTCTCGACTATTGGACTCCTAGAGCTCCACCTGGGGCCTGGCCGTGGATCTCTGCATCTGCTCCCATCAGTCATTGGATGAGAGTTCTACCACGACAGTTAGGGTGTTTGGCCATCTGATCACCAGATTAGGTCAGTTTGGGCTTTCTCTTGGCCATTGCCAGTAGTCTATTGTGGAGGTATCTTTGTGGATTTCTGGGGACCTCTCTAGCACTTTGTTTCTTCCTATTCCCATGGGGTCTTCATTTATCATGGTTTCTCTTTCCTTGTTCTCCCTCTCTGTTCTTGATCCAGCTGGGATCTCCCACTCCCCTAAGCTCTCTTTCTCCCGATCCTTGCCCTTCATTACCCTGCCTCATGTCCAGTTTGCTCATGTAGATCTCATCCATTTCTCTGTCGTTGGGCGATCCCTGTGTCTTTCTTAGGGTCCTCTTTACTAGCCTCCCTGGAGTTGTGAGTAGCAGTCTAGTCATCCTTTGTTTTACATCTAGTATCCATCTATGAGTGAGTACATACCATGTTTGTCTTTCTGAGTCTGAGTTACCTCACTCAGGATGATTTTTTCTAGATCCATCCATTTGCCTGCCAACCCCATGATGTCATGAGGTTTTTCTCTGCTGAGTAGTACTCCATTGTGTATATGTATCACATTTTATTTATCCATTCTTCAGTTGAAGGACATCTAGGTTGTTTCCAGATTCTGGCTATTACAAACAATGCTACTATGAACATAGCTGAGCATGTGCCCTTGGGTATATGCCCAAGAGTGGTATAGCTGGGTCTTGGGGGAGATTGATTCCCAATTTGCTAAGAAAGCACCATATTTATTTCCAAAGTGGCTGTACGAGCTTGCATTCCCACCAACAGTGGAGTGTTTTGTTTTTTGTTTTTTTGGCTTTTTGGGACAGGGTTTCTGTGTAGCCTTGGCTGTCCTGGATCTCACTCTGTAGACTACCTGCCTCTGTCTCCACCTGGCTTGTCATGATGATCATAAGAGGTTCATGTTTCAAATCATGTTCAGAGATTTTTACATCAACAATTATTTCATGTTAAAGCAAAGTTAGACAACAAACAAACAAACAAAAATCAAAACAAAACAAAACAAACCCCCAAAACCCAAGCAAATAAACAAAAACATCAAATAAAATTATATTTCTTTTAAAATACATTATGAACTTTCCCTAAACTGCCTTTACATTACTGAATATATACCAAGTGTGGTGGCTCACGCCTTTAATCCCAGCACTCAAGAGGCAGAGGCAGGTGGATCTCTGTAAGTTGGAGGGCTAGCCTGGTAACAAGTTCCAGGACAGCCAGGGCTATGTAGAGAGACCCTGTCTCAAAAAAATTATTGAAATATCACAGCAGCATCTTGCCTTTTCATTTTATGGAATCCAATATTATATCTGGTTATTCTCAGTCTTGGTTCATTTGAATATTTTCCACACTTCTCACCCAAACATTCTTTAATATAAGATTTTGAAAGGTAACATTCAAAGGGACATTTTTCAGCTCTCCCAGGCGACACTGCTGTTGTGGAAATGCTGTTCCATTCTTGTTCTGAGCTCTTTCTCTTCCCCGTGCTCCGAGTGACTTGCAGCAATGAAGACAGGGAGTGATGAATTGGGGAAAGAAAGTCTCTTTGTAGTTCATCCCCTCCTTATCTTTCTTTCGGATGTGCTTTCCCAGCCCATTTGTTCTTTGATTATTCTAGACAATACAACTAAAGTTAAGAGGGAGAAATCGACTGCAGACAGTGGAGTCCTAATCAAGTGAATTAATCCGTTAAGCTTTGCAATTCAGTGGCCAGCCTGTGTAGCTCTCACACTGTCTGACTTACTTTAAGAAAAGGAACATATTTTGGATGTCATTTTCTTAATTCTTAATCATATTTATGATTCAGGATGGATCGATGGGTGCCTGGGGTCCTAGCATTCCTTGGAGGCTTCAGTGGTACTCACTGAGTGTGAGTCAAACACTGCTATAAGGAACCCAGAGCAGGATCATCTAACCAGTGCTGCCTAATCCTTGAGGTTATCAGAAGGCCTGAACCACTTCTTGCCTAATTTAGTGAGGTGTGCATTGGTTACTTTTCTATTGCTCGGCTAAAACACCATGACCAAAGCAACTTATAAAAGAAAGAGTTTACTTGGGGCTTATGGTTTTAGAGGATTAGAATCCATGATGGTGGAGTGGACACAGAAGGCACCTGGTGGCTGGAGCAGCAGCTGAGAGCTCACATCTTGAATTGCAAGTGGGAGTGAGAGAGGACACAGTGGGACTAGAATACTCTTTTAAGACCTCAAGTGTCATGGGGAATCCATTTATAGTATCTTAAAAATTATAATCAGCTAAAAAAAAAAAGACCTCAAAGCCCACCCACTGTGGCATATCTCCAGCAAGACCATACATCATAATCCTTCCCAGGAAGTTCTTCCAGCTGGGGACCAAGTATTCAAACATGTGAGTTCACACGAGCCATTTTCATTCAAACCACAACACAGTGACATCACCAAGGGAAACGTGTGGAATGAGTAGAGACATCTACAGAAAGAGCTGAGCTTAGGAGTACATCCTCATCTGATGAACTATCCCAGAATAAGGTACCCAAAGACCACTGTACAGAGAAAAGGGGTGCCAAAATATGCCTTCGAAACCAAATCTAAAAAAAAATGCACATAAATTGACTTAAAGACAAATATCACACGATCACCTCAATAGGTGATGAAAAAGCCTTTGACAAAATCCAACATACTATCATGAAAGTCCTAGAGAAAGTAGGACAAGAGGGAACAAAACTCAACATAATAGAGTTATATATGAGAAACTCACAGTATACATCATCCTAAATGGGAAAAACACTTGCAGCAATTCTACTAAAATCAAGAATGAGACAGGGCTGTTGGCTATCCTCATTCCTTTTCAATACTGTGCTCAAAGCACTAGATGGAGCAATATGGAAGAGAAGGAAATTAAAGGATAAAAATAGTAAAAGCAGAAGTCAAAATATAGGTTTGGGAGCCTAATCCCAGCTGATACATCTCCAACACAACTCCTACTCCTGAGACTCGGGTGTCACGATAGAAGACAGAGAGTAAAGATTCTAAGAGCCAGAGGGCCAGGGATTTTGCTGTGAGGTTGTGTCTCTTAGAAATGTCAGCCACTACACCCACGAAGTCTCACCAACATGCTGCCTAAATATGATCTGAATGAGGACAATACCAATAGACAAAGGAACTTGGATGGGGAAAATCTTATGGAGCCTCAGTCCTACACAAAGAACCATAGGCAGATGAGAAATGCTGAGAAAGGAAAAAACCATCTTCCCCAGGGAAGAGCACACCAATTGGATATGTAATACCAAATGGCCAGCCCTGAAAACATGTGCATACAAGTAAAGCCATACAGATTAGGAGGTTGTACTTATGTATTTAGGAATGTGTACACATATGTGTGTATACACACACATAATATTATGATTTTATATATCTATATAAAGTTAAAGAATAAGAATTGTTTAATAAACAATTGTTTATTAAACAATGAAAGAATACAGGCCATGGACCACTTGGTGTTTCTAGGCCTAGCAGGTGCTGCAGGACCAGCATAGCTCCGCCCCAGGTCTCCAGACTTGGGGTGGGAAGAATTCACCCATGAGGCCATGTTGGGCACCATTATGTTCCCTCAGCAGATCACATTTCCAGCCAGATATCTGGGTAAAAGACTTTTGTTGGAAGCTGATCTACTCATGGCAAAACTATCATTCACATGTTATGTTGGCATCTGTTCCTTCTGTCAACATCACTCAGAGTATCGTGGCTTCTTGCTAATTAGATAAAACTTGTGCAGTGAAATAAAGTGGTTATGAGGTCTATTGTGATTGTATGTTATGGCTTTAAAAAGTGACATTATTATTGAAAAGAAAAATTCATGTTAAAAAAAAGTTTTCAGGGGCTGGAGAAATGCTCAGCAGTTAAGAGCATTGACTTCTGTACCAGAGGACCGGAGTTCAATTCCCAGCATCCACATGATTGCTCACAGCTGTCTGTAACTCCAGTTCCAGGGGCCTCAAAACCCTCACCCAGACATACATGCAGGCAAAACACACACACACACACACACACACACACACACACACACACACACACACACACTGTGGAATAATCTCTTGTACACTGTAGAGATTTGTCACTTGAATTGGTTTAATAAAATGCTGATTGGCCAGTAGCCAGGCAGGAAGTATAGATGGGGTGACCAAACTAAGGATGATGGGAAGGAGAGAGGGGCAGAGTCAGGAGTTGCCAGCAGACACAGAGGGAGCAGGAGATGAACATGCCATGCTAATAAAGGTACCACCATGTGACAGAGCGTAAATAAGGAATATGGGTTAACTTAAAATGTTAAGAGCTAGTTAATAAGAAGCCTGAGCTATTGGCCAATCATAAGTAATATTTAGCCTTTGAGTCAATTATTTGGGAAATGGCTGCCAGGTATTTGGGAACAGGCAGGCAGGAGAGAAATGTCTGTTTACACACACACACACACACACACACACACACACACACACACACACACACAAAACAAAAAACATTAAAAATGTTTTGATAGAATATTGGGAAACCAAGTCTATTGTGTATTTCATTTATAAAACCAATGATCGGGGGCTCTCCTGTTAGGCAGCAAAGAGGACAGTTGCTGTGACATAATCAAGTTCAAAGGTAATTTTTAGTACCATAGTCTCTGAAGCTTGAGCTTTCAATGTACCAAACCAGGAGATTAGAACCCAAGCATAGATGGTCCATTGGAACATTTTTTTGCTTCCATCACGGGGTGACAGAAAACCATTCTTGCCCACCCTTCCTTCTTCTCCATTCCCGCTCCTCCCTGGCTGCCTCCTTTAATCTAGCAGTCTCTGACACAGGGGCTCACACTAGAGAACTGCCTGAATTGCAGCATGGCTTTCATAGTCAATGAGGGTAGAAATATCATGTTATCAAAGAAAGTGTTTTGCTGCATGGCTCCATATGACCTAGGTTCTCAGGTAACAAGAAGTCTGGAGATAACAGTTGTCGGACTCTGTTCAGTAGCTTTGTAACGCCACTGATTCTTCATCTTTGGTTCTGCCATTTTTAAATCGGGGGTCTTTTATCTTTGTGTCCTTTGCTTCATAGTTGCAAAATGGCTGTCATACTTTTCAGAAACCATGCCTGTTACTTTAGTAACACAAGGAAGAGGGTAATGCCATCACGTCTTCTCTTATGTTAAACAAAGAGGTAAACACTTTCCTACAAGCGTTCCCACCTCTCTTCTGAGGTGCTCATCTGAGCTGCAGTGAGAAAGTGTTCACATTTTCTAGTTCTTACAATGGAGGTGGGCAAGGGAGCTAGAGTTTGGTACTGGCTGTTCGGTGTCGCCAGCTAATGTATCTGCCACAGACAGGGACAGAAAAGGTTGCTGAATCACAGTTGTTTTCATCTTCCACCCAGGGGACAGGCTTCCAGGCTCTGCAGAAGATTATGTGCCAATAACAGATGCCTGGAGGCAAGCAACTGTGATCAACAAGTCTCCCACTGAACAAGGTCTTCAACTAGGGAAACAGAGCTTCCTCTGGGGCTGGATGAGGAGTCTGAAGTTGTTAATAGAAAAGCTGCTCAATACCTAAGATACACCTACCTTTTTGTACTTACAATAGTGAGAAGATAATGCACTTTTCATAATTCTAGGGAAAATGTCTTTTATATCACTTATTGAAACAGTACACCACCATTGAGAAGTTGTGACCAAATTAGGAAACTTGTTTTTCTTTCAATGTCAAAGATCTTGCTGGTTTATTTTAGGGGGAAAAAAAACCATAAACCTAAGATTAGTATGAAATCTGGCCCATTCACCGAACAATAGGGTTTTAACGACCTCTGCTTTCTGCCTCCCAGGTGTACAGGCAAGGACTAAAACACCAGCTGTCGCCCTGAAAGACTATCTGCTCTTTCAGATATTTTCTCTTTGTTTACCAAGTGAAGAGGAGGTTAAGCCAACAGAGAAAAAGTAGTTAAAAAAATACACTGTTGTTATATTTTATTATGAAAAAACAGAACAAGTTCAGGGATTGAAACCTAACTGCTAGGGGCGGGAGGCCTGTTTGGGTCTACGGAGGCCTGTTTGAGTCTACGGAGGCCTGTTTGAATCTACCGGCTTTACACTGAACAGCAGCTACCCTCGTCAGTATCTCCGGGTGCAACAAAATAACCAAGGAAGGAGAATATTGAAAACAATCGAATTTTTGCCCCTGACTGTATCTGTGTTAGGGGAGGACAAAATCATGACCCCCGCCCCCTCCCTGAGCCCAGAGGGTAAGGACAGAATTTGTAAGACATTCCCTAAGAGTGGGAGGGCAGGCGAAAAGACGGCCCCCAGCTCTAATTAGCAGGCCTTATGACTCACTGAGTTGGCACAACTACTGTTCACCTAATTTCCAACGAAAACAAAATGCTGCTGGCAAGGCATGTCAAAGACCTAATGACACTTTCAAGTACACATGGTATCAATAAAGATTTAAAAAAAAATAACCATCCACTTGGAATGACTACAGAGAATTTTGTGCTGAATAGTTTCAGCTAAGAAGAGTTAATTATCCGAAAAGCGAGTGAAAACAAGAAGAGGTGAATTTTGAGCCACAGAAAACCATTTAAGAAATTACATTTCTCAAGTTTCTGCTGCTTGTAACATTATCCGTAAGTGAGTGCTGGTGGGCGATGTACAAACGTCTATAAAGTACATGCTGCAGGAGAAGGAAAGTGGTTCTTTAGGTTTCACGATGGTGAGGCAACACTTGATATGCCAAACAGTGGTTCTGAACCATAATCTGGCCTGCAAAACACCAGAATGTTCGGACACACGATCCACCTGAAATCAGGCCTGGCAGGGGTGGACGCTGAACACCTGTAATCAATTCAAGCCACCCTAAGATCTCAGAGGGCAGAAGGGCTTGAGCCCAGGAGCCCCAGACAGTATAGTAAGATTCTGTCTCAAACAACTAAAAAAGGAAACTGGGGCTGATGAAGGAATGCTGGGTAGAGTGGTAACATTGCATCAGAGATTACATCTTAACAAGACAGAGCTCCAGCCTGCGATTGGCCATCCCAACATCTCAGTGTCTCCCAAGAGAAAGTGGAGACCCTGTTGCCTGACCCCAAGCTCAGACCCTGGTTTGCTAGACCCCCTAACCCCTCCCTGATTTTCCTGCTTTCTTCATCTGCACAATTCTGCCACTCAAAGCTGGAGATATCTTATGTGCTTCTTCCAAGAACTTTTCATCCAGCAAACCCTGTGTGTGCCACCGCCATCCCATTTCTCTGTAACCCCACTTTGTTCACTGAAACATCCTTACCACTCCAGGCCTCTACTCCTGCACAAAGGCACCGGTTTTTATACAAGGTGCCACTCTGCCATGAGGTATTCCCCTCACCCATGTGCTCTGCTTTATTGTGATTATTTAATTTTTTCTCTCACCAGCTCACAAATCTCATCTTCTTTAATTTCACTACTGGGTCCCTAGTGCCTATTGCTGGGCCTGCCTGGCACCTGCGAAGGGCTCATCAGATACCTGATGAGTGCACTGAATGAATACAACTCATTTTAAACTGTGTGCTCTCAAAAATGAGTAGCATGCTTACTTCTCCCCGTGACATGAATTAGGTAAAATAAAAACAGAACATCATTTCAGTGCCCCAAGAAACATGTAACAATTTTTTATTTCATTAAAAACAGACCTCAAATTGAGTTTATAAACATTTGATTATATGACAGTTATGATGTTTTCTATAGCCTCTTCTACAACAGCTTAAACTCAAAGTGTCCATCACTCCCTGAAATGTTATAGGAGAAATGACATAAAATAGACTCATGAAACTAGACTCTACTTCACAACTCTCCCTGAATTTAAATATCTGTCTCTTGTGTTTCTGCTCACTTGAGTTAAAGTTATTTGACTCCTCCTAATAGTCTCTAAAATTATATGCGCACATTTTTATTTTTGTTTATTTTTGAATCAGGTATAGATTTCTTCTTGGAGTACTTTGCCTTGTATTTGGCTAATTTATAATTTACCTGTGGTGATATTGTGTTCCCCAAAATATTGTGTACCTTAATAAACTTATCTGGGGTCAGAGAACAGGACAGCCACAATATTAAACATAGAGGTTAGGCAGTGGTAGCATACGCCTTTAATCCTGGCATTCCGGAGGCAGAAATTCATGTGTTCAAGGATACACCCAAGCATGGTGACCCACGCCTTTAATCTCAGAAAGCAAGCCTTCAATCCCAGGGAGTGGCAGTAGAAAGCAGAAAGGTATATAAGGCGTGAGGACCAGAAAGGAGAGGCATTTGCCCTGGAGAGGCATTTGGCCTGGTTAAGCATTCAGGCTTCTAGCAGCAGTTCAGCTGAGACTTATTCGGATATGAGGACACAGAGGCTTCCAGTCTGAGGAAGCAAGACCAGCTGAGGATCCAGCGAGGTGAGATAGCTGTGGCTTATTCTGTGTCTCTGACCTTCCAGTGTTCACCCCAATAACTGGCTCAGGTTTGATTTTATTAATAAGATCATCTAAGATTCATGCTACATTTACCCCTAAACTATGGCATTTTTAAAAGCATATCTTTTAAAAGCAATAGCGTATGCTTTGGACTAATGACCCTAATGGAGTAGCTAGCAGTATTAGGTATTAGGTAGTAAATGATAGTAGTAAAGGATGTTGGTGGTGAATGATAAGGTCCCATGGTGAAAACTGCAAGGTGCTCACACTTGTTATACTGAGAGCAGAGGCTGGGATTAGAAGGAAGACTGAAGATTAACAGGCAAGGTCTGAAACACTGAGGATGATTATTAGGAAGTCTTATAGTTGAATGTGAAATAACCAGACTAGACAGATGAGGGACAAGGGGTTCTGGACCACTGAAAGCAGACCAACCTCCCTTCCCCCTTCACCCTGTCCTGGCTGGTTCCTTGTCAACTTGATACAAGTTTGCGTCACGTAAGAAGAGGGAACCATTACTGAGAAAATGCCCCCATCAGACTGGCCTGTATGCAAGCCTGTGGGCCAATTTATTGATTAATAATTGATCTGGGAGGACACAGCCCATTGGGGGTAATGGCACCTCTGGGTTGGTGGTCCTGGGTAGTGTAAGAAAGAGGCTGAGCAAGCTGTGAGGAGCAAGCCAGTAAGCAGCTTCTTCCATGGTCTTTGTTTCACTTTCTGCCTTAAGGTTCATACCCTGGGTTCCTGTCTTGGTTTCCCTCAACAGACTGTGACTTGGAATATGTAAGCCAAATAAACCCTTTCCTTCCCAGATTGCTTTTGGTCATGATCTTTATCAGAGCAATAGAAGCAAATGAAGACATCCCTCAAACCCTTGAGGAACATATGTAAGCCACCATCGACCTCTCTTACATTCTTGCTTGTTATGCGACTAACTGTAACAGACTAAATTTTAAGGATTGCTTTCAATAAAAATACTTCCACCTCAGAGATCTCAGACTACCCCATAGATGAGGAACTGAACACGAGAAAGACCAAAGCTACTGAAGCTTGGTGGCTGTGATAGAGCTAAGTCTCTGCCACAGTAAAACTATAAGCTTGTCACTTCATTGTGAGGAGAAAGGAAGCTTAGTTTAATTAATGGCACTGGGGACACCTGTAAGGTCAGATGGTATTAACACTGACCAAGTGACTAATAGTTTACCAGTCAATAACTAGCAAAGTTGGAGGAAGAGACCGACAGAGGGGAATTTCAACCACCTCTAACTGAGTAAGCACCATGTGAACAGCTCGTGAACATCTTCCTGGCTGGGCAGGCAGGGCATGCACATAGTTTGTGATTCTTCTATTTTTTCAGCCCATGACAACACAGATTAGCCAATTTCAGTAGAGATTACTTCAGCCTTTGTCCAGATTCTGCCATGGCCCTATGAAAGCTCTCGACAAAGGAGTTTCATGACCTTTTCCCTCTCTTCAAGCCCCTCCTACTCTTGGAGCTTTCTCTCACTTAATTTATCACTTTTCTATAAGTCTTCTCAATAAAGTTGAATCTGCTCTGCACAGTCCCGTGAGAGTCCACATCTTTAAGTTTTATTGTTGATAGATAAGGAATTCTATTCAGTGTCCCAGAGACGTCTACTTTGGTCACTATATGAGTGTCCAACATCCTGGGTTGTAGCAGGAATCCTAAAAGGTCTTATTAATAAGAACAAACCTGGAACCAGGTATTGGGGTGAACGCTGAAAGATCAGAGAAGCAGAACCAGTCACAGCTAACCTCACCTCGCCAATTCCTCAGCTGATCTCATTTCCTCAAACTGGAAGCCTTTGTGTCCTCATCCGAATGGATCTCAGCTGAACTGCTGCTCAAAAGCCTAAACACTCTAGTCCCTGGTCCTCACGCCTTATATACCTTTCTGCTTCTTGCCATCACTTCCTGGGATTAAAGGTGTGTGTCACCATGCCTGGCTGTTTCCAGTGTGGCTTTGAACTCACAGAGATCTGGATGGATCTCTGCCTCCAGAATGCTAGGATTAAAGGTGTGTGTGCCACCATTTTCTGGCCTCTATGTCTATCTAGTGGCTGTTCTGTCCTCTGACCCCAGATAAGTTTATTAGGGTGCACAGTATATTGGGGGAAACAATATATCACCATACTGGGTCCCTGGATCATAACAACTGAATTGTAAAAGGTTTCATAGCTCCCAAACCCTGCATTAGCCCAGTTCTGAAACACTTCTAGATCTATGTTCCTTTACATTCCAGCTAGCTCAAGAACCCAAGTCTTAAGGGGAACCTTTAAAAAACTTGATGGAGTTATAGTAGGAAAACTCACGTGTGACAATAAAGCTTCTGGAATTCCTAAATGCATTTTTTAATAGAGGAACATTAAATTATATTGACTGGAATTTAGTAAGTTGAATCTGGCGGAAGCTAAAATAATAACCTTAAATTTATGTGACTGACTCCATTAAACTACATTCATAGGCATGATATAGACACAAAATGGAAATGTCAAAGTTTCCAAAAGTATATATTTTCCCCATTTATGGTCTCACTATTGTTTGCAAAGAGATTTTGCTCCTGTTTCTTTGTAGTGCTGGGGTGAAACCCGGGCCTCACATATACTTGTTTAATAAACCACTGAGCTGTATGCCTAGCTCGACTGTCTCCTTCAGTTTTCACTTTCACTAATGACTCCTAAAAGCACACAGTTCCGGTATTGATCTCTCCATGACAATCCAACTCTTTACCGGCCACATTTCTTGATAGATAGGTTTCCTACAGGAAGTTATTATGTAGTTTATCTCTAATCAAGTACATTAGACCAAGTTTACGATTGGGCTCAAAGGCAAGTTTGTGTGTA
>CABHPQ010002546.1:0-33126 GCA_902168405.1 Peromyscus aztecus
CAGCTGGGTGGGGAGGCAGCCCACAGTCTTGCTAGGGTTTCTGATGGGCTGTGAAGTGAGACCAAAGGAAGCAATGAGAGGCTGTGTCAAGCAGACCCATCCTCCTGGGGCAGGGGCATGCCAGCTGCGGGGCCAGGATCGCACCCCTGATACACACCCTTTGGAGCCTCGTCTGCCTGCTCTCCCCATTAGAGGTAGCATTGGCTCGCTCGGCAGCTGTTACCAAACCTCAGCCTTCACTCTGCAGGTAGAGCAACTAGGTGTAGCCTAGTGCAGTCCCAACGGGGCGGCAGCTCTCATATTGTGTTCTTCGTGTGCCACCTGGCCCTGTGCGGTGACAGCGGCTTCCAGGGACCTGTCGACATTTAGAGGAGGCAACATCCCTGCTCTGCCCGGGAACTCACTGTTGGGAGAAACACCTTCTGTAGGCCCACTAGGCTGGGAAGAATTGCCTGCCATGTGGGCTATGCTCTGCTAACGTCCTTTCCAAGGGGACACGTGCTGGTGTTTAAGGAAACAGAATTCAGAGCACCCACTTTCATTCTTTAAAAAGGGGGAGATATTTATGTCATCTATCTATCTATCTATCATCTATCTATCTATCTATCTATCTATCAATTTATCACCCATCATCTGTCTATCTATCTATCTATCTATCTATCTATCTATCTATCTATCTATCTATCTATGTATGTTTATTATGGGGCAGTGCATGCACGGAGGTCAGGCAGGGGTCAACTTTGTGGTATTGCTTCTCTCCCTCCACAGGTTTCAGGAATCAAACTCAGGTTGCCTGGCTTGTTTAGCAAGGGCCTTTACCCGCTGAGTCATCATCTTGCTGTCTTCCATTCTTTTCATTTTCTACTTTCCCAACCAACCTTCTGGAGAGCCGGCACATTGCATGCTCTGGCAGCAGGTGGCGCTATGGCAAGCAGGCAATTTTGCCAGGGTTTTGCAGACACTGAGTCTGGTGCAGGCTTCACATCAGCATAATGGCTTCATAATTCCAATTCAGGAGGAGAAAATTTCTGCTTACCAGCTTTCACTGTGTGAAAAAGACTTGAGGTGAACAACAGCACACCCTTCCAAATAAATCCCATTTTACAGGTGGAATTTTCTGTGTTCTGAAAATAAATGAGCACCTTTGCAAGACTATAGGATCAACAGATGGCCTCTATCAGAATATGAAAATTTACATTTGGACTTAGCTGTTTATGACCAAACAGGATGTCTCATGTCCTAGCTCCCTGTCTTTTCTAGCATTGTCCTAGGATGCCCGTTCAAGTTTAATGAAGATTTATCAAAGGCAGTATCGGCACATTGCTGGATACCCTTGAGTGAGAACACGCTTATCAATGAAATAATAAAGTGAGTCCTAGATCACACGTACTGCTCTTCATGTTTGTCAATGTGCTCTTGGCGATATTTGATCACACGTACTTCTTCTCTTCACGTCTGTGAGTGTGCTCTTGGCAGTATGCTCTTGGAATGTTCTTCGGCTCTGTCAGTACAAAACTGCAGTAGTCAGCGCTTTGAGGTTCCTGTGACGACAGTAGTGAACGTGAAAATGATGTGCTCCTGAAAGCCTTTCAGGGTGGGCTCTCTAGCCAGAGGAGGAGGGGACCTCCAGAGGAGAGGCTGAGCAATGAGCGCATCTGGAGCCCGGGACATCCTCCAGAGTGTAGTATGAGACACCTGTCAGCCTGTGCCATGGTGGGGCTAATCTCCATGTGGAAAATGGCGAGTCAGAGGAGCTGGGGAGGGCTGGGAATCAGGGAGTGTTGATTACACATTCTTGCACAAAGTCAGGGAAGAGGACTTAGTGGCTCCACGGCTGTCTCCCTCTCTGGTAGTGCTGGCTTAGCCGCCAGCTATCCACTACAGATGCTCAGAGCCCAGAGGAGCCTCAGGAAGGAGGGTGGCTCTAGTCATCTTGTTTTCAAGACAGGCTCTCAGTAGGTAGCCCCAGCTGTTCTGGAACCTGCTCTGTAGGCCAGTCTGGCCTCAAACTCACAGAGATAGAAATGGGCTAAATATAAGAGTAAGAGCTAGACAATGATAGGCCTGAGCTAATGGCCAAGCAGTTTAAATAATATAAGAGTCTGTGTGTTTATTTTGTAAGTGGGTTCCAGGACTGGCGGGACTTGGGAGCTGGAGAGAAGCTCTCCAGCAACAGAGATGCACCTGTCTCTGCCTCCCAAGTGCTGGGATTAAAGGTGTGCATCACCAAGCCTGACTTGACTTCAAGGCTTATCAAGACGTACCTGATGTTGAACAAAGATTAACTTTGGGTCCATCTGTCTGCCCAGAGATGGTACCAGGGGAAATGGACTAACAAGGCTCTGCAGTGTAACCGTACAAAGTTCAATTCTCTGCCACCAGATGAAGATGATAAATCTGCAGGAAGAGATGGAGGAAGAAAGGAGGCTTATTAACAACAAGCTGGTGTGTTGGAAAATGGCTGAAAAGTCACTCTAGCTGGCAGTCACCTTGCAGTCCAGACACAACAGAGCCTCTCAGGACAGACCGCTCCCAATGGCCAGGCTGCACTCTGGAGCAGAAGTCATCTTCTTGTAGAAAGCCGTTTTATTTTCCCAAGGGATGACAAGAATAGCTTTTCCTCTCGGCACCATCCAGCAGTACTAGAAATGAGACCACAAACGACAAGCCCCCGATTTGACCAAGACCGAGTAATTACGTCTGTTTCTGCCCATCCCCACCAACGTCTTCCTCTAGCTGAACTTGAAGTTCGCATCAGTACCTTAAAGATAAACTAAGTCATTGTACCCCTCTTTTAGTTCCTCTTCCCAACGTATTCATTTAATCCCCCCTCTGATTTTTACCATCACCGTCTCTTTAATCAGATATTGGGGTGGGTTGCCAGGCTGAGGCGTGGTGGTACAGGCCTTTAATCCCAGCGCTCGGGAGACAGAGGCAGTCAGATCTCTGTGAGTTCAAGGTCAGTCTGGTCTACAGAGCAAGTTATAGGACAGCCAGGACAACACAAAGAAACCCTGCCGCAAAAACAAAACAAAACAAACAAACAAAAAATTCTAGTTATATTTCCTTTTCAGCTAAAGCCTTTTGGAAAAAGCCGAGTGTTCTAGTTTGCTTTTCTTTTGCTGTGATAAAACACTGACCAAACTTGGGGAGGAATGGGTTTATTTGGCTTACACTTCTAGATTCCCGTCCATCACTGGGGGATGTCAAGGCAGGAACTCACAGAGGAGCAGAGGCAGGAACATAGAGGCATGCTGCTGACTGGCTTGCTTTCCTGGCTTGCTCAGCCAGCTCTTATACAACCTAGGGTCGCCTTTCTGGGGTGCCAGCACGCACAGCGGGCTGGGCCCGCCCACATCCATCATTAATCAACAAAGCGCCTCACAGGCTTGCCTATGGGCCAATCTGATAGAGGCATTTTCTCAGCTGAGGTTCCTCCTCTTCCAGATGACTGAAACTTGTACAAGTTGACAAAGCAAAAAAACAAAACAAAAACAAAAACTAACCAGCACACAGAGCCCGCAGCCATTCCTGTCCGCCATCTTTATGATGCATGTGCGCGTACCCCGGAGTCCCTGTCTCCACTTTAGCCTTCTGAACGTGTGCTCCAAGACCTTGAGCTAAGCTTGCCATCTTGCCTTTCTTCGGGTGTGATCTTGAACTGAGCCTGATCAGGAAAGTACTCCTATATGAGCATGCTCAGGGATGTGCCTGCTCCTCAAGTTCTGGGCTAGATGAATATTCATCAGGCTCCCTTTGTTCAAGAAGGCATTGCTTTGACACAAGTTACCTGTTGCAGATAGTAAATCTTTTTCTCTCTTATTTCTTGGCTGTGCTTTGTGTGTGTGTGTGTGTGTGTGTGTGTACTCACTCCCTCTTCTTGGACTTTGCTTTCTGTACCCTCCTTGGAGGGTTCTGCACACCTATGCCCACCCTTGCACCTACTAGGCCATGTTATGAACCTCCTGAGCCTTCACCATCAGCTTGTCTGTCCGGTAGTATCCCTGAGCAGACTGGGATCTGTTGGCAGTTCCAGGGTACCATCCAGTGATGGCCAGCCAAAAGCCAGTCAGACAAAGCTAATTAAACGTGATCAACACGGATAAGCCACAGTAATCATTTACCCCCCTAAATCTCCTTGTACTCCCCATTTGCCTTTTCTGGGGGCTTCTTAAACACCTGACCTTGAAGCAGTAGCCTCCCATAAACTGTGAGGAGAG
Source organism: Peromyscus aztecus (assembly GCA_902168405.1). Taxonomy (NCBI): domain Eukaryota; kingdom Metazoa; phylum Chordata; class Mammalia; order Rodentia; family Cricetidae; genus Peromyscus; species Peromyscus aztecus. The sequence goes on from CABHPQ010002546.1 coordinate 4,221, forward strand.
TGGAAACGACATCTTGTTGCAAGGGCTGTGCAACTTCTGGGAAAGATGACTCACACCTGTTTAAGAGTCTGTCCAAATCCCTGCGTCCTTCCGACCTGACAGCCCACCCTGGGAGGACATCGCAGGAGAAAGGAGGTGAGGGTTAAGAGAGAGCCAGCATACATGGCTCCAGTTTTGGACCTCAGGCCTGACAGAAATCTCAGTTTTAATGTAGTTGACCCAGAACAAGTTTGTGACGGCATATACTCTGAAATGTCTGTGTATTCTGGGCACTTGGGACAATGAAGCCGGAGCCACCACACCCACGGCTTAGGCTAAGAAGCAACTTTGACTCAGTCTGTAGCTGTTGAAATTTGCTGCCCTGTAACACAGTATTACGCTGACAATGGCCTGCTGACGTCAGTCCTGGGCGAGTGGCATTTGCTGGCCAAAAGGCTCAGAGGCTGTGTTAGAGCTTGCCCTGTTGTATTCAGAATGGGAGCTGGGTCAGACTGACCCACTGTGGATCTGGAATTACCTTCACCAAAAGGAAGAAACAAAATGTGCTGCTAAGGGGTTGCCGGGCATGGGGCACTGGGCGGTTCCCTCGGCTCCAGGGAAGCGGCCTCCTCTTTTTGGACAGCAGTTCTCAAGCTTTTAGTCTCGGTGCACAGAGTGGCTGCCTGCAAGTCCATGGGGCTATACTGGGATCGACACCTGAGCTTTCCTGAAACAGGGTCAAGGGGTGACCCTACCAGGGGCAGGATGCACCCGGAGGGCAGTTCATCTGTCGAGGAGGGTCACCGTAGGCCTGGAGCAGAGTGTCCTTAACAGGCAGGGATGGAGCACAAAGTCTGACCCGAGAACAGGATGCCATCTTAAAGCTCTAAAGTACGTGTAGAGATTGTCTCACCGTTTTTAGGCGTTGGGGGATTATCTGACCTCTATACACCATGTTCAGCGCTTGGCATCTCCAAAGCTAAGCAAAAGCTGCCAACCTGAAGGACCAGCAGGTAAATGTCGGTCTCCAAGCATGACCACCTGATTGGTTCCCCAGGACATGTGGTGGAAGGAGGGAAATAATTTCCACAAGTTGTCCTCCGTCCTATGCAAACACACACACACACACACACACACACTAAATACATAAGTAAATAAATAAATGTAGTTTAAAAACTTAAGAGAGAAGAGCTGTGTGCCTGAGCTGTGAGAGTGGAAGGGACTGTGGACGGGGTCAGATGCACTTGGTGTGTTACCCGACTAGCTAGACAGGGACCACGACGTAAGCTGAAGTCTCCATCATCCCACTGGAGCTGCCTGGCCACCCTGGTCTTTGATGTGGACCCTTCCCTAGTACGCACAGGGACTCCGCAGAGAGTGTGGGTGTCACTGTGTCTCCTGGAAGGGAGTGTGGGGGTGACGGGGCTCCACGGAGGCCTGGGTCTATTCTGCTGCCTTGTCTTCCCCATCCAAGAACACTGGGACATTGGCAACACCAGAGGTCGGCATCTCCTGTTCTCCAGCTCTATTTCAAATAGACAAAATTGTGAGGCGTTGAATTTCAAAGCTGAGTCGGGGTGTGTGGTTCTTCTACCCTTGAGTCTGGAAAGCTGCAGGTGGGCACCATTTGGAATCTCCTGGGGATGCCCAGGGTCACTCTTTTCTGGGAATGCTGATCCCAGGAAGCAATGTTTTGTAGGGAGATCATGGACGAGGCTCTGGAAATCCAATAATTTCATTTGGATCTACAAATGTAGAAAGTCTTCATTTATTCCAAGTGGAGGAGAAACTACTGGCAGAAAAGCGTGAATTCCGATAGAAACCAAGGTCCAGGGGTTCTTTCCCCCAACTTGCTCATGTATCTTTTTCAGGGCTGAGGACTGAACCCGGGTCCTCACACACGGGAGGCAAGCGCTCTTGTGCTGCAGTAAATCCTCGGCCATTTTTTGTTTTGTTTGAACCATAGTCTCACGTCGGAGCCCAAGCTGACCTCGGCACCCAGGCTTCTTTTTACTTTTTATTTTGAGATGGGGTCTTACTAAGTTACTCAGGCTGGCCTTGAACTTGTGACCTTCCTGCCACATCCTTCCAAGTAGGTAAGATTACAGGCTTGTGCCACCAGCCTAGCTACATACATTATTATTATTTTTAAAATCTTTTATTATTTTATTTTCATGTGTAGAGGTAATTGTGGTGGTTTGAATGAACATGCCCTGCTGTGGGATGTTCTGTATGGCAAATGTGTTGCTAATAAAACACTGATTGGCCTGTGGCTAGGCAGGAAGTATAGGCGGGGCTAGCAGAGAGAATTAAAAGAACAGGAAGGCGGAGGGAGTCACTGTCTGCCAGCCACCGCCAGGACAAGCAGCTTGTAAAGATGCCGGTAAGCCACGAGCCATGTGGCAAGGTATAGATTTATAGAAATGGATTAATTTAAGCTATAAGGACAGTTAGTAAGAAGCCTGCCACGGCCATACAGTTTGTAAGCAATGTAAGTCTCTGTGTTTACTTGGTTGGGTCTGAGCGACTGTGGGACTGGCAGGTGAGAGAGATTTGTCCTGACCGTGGGCCAGGCAGGAAAACTTAAGCAACAATGCCCCTTAGAAGGAGTGGCACTATTAGGAGGTGTGGCCTTGTTGGAGTAGGTGTGGTCTTGGAGGAAGTGTGTCACTGTGGAGGCGGGCTTTGAGGTCTCATACGTGCTCAAGCTACACCCCGTGTGTCAGACCACTTCCTGTTGCCTGTGAGTCAATATGTAAGGACACTCAGCTCCTGCTCCAGCACCGTTTCTGCCTGCACGCCACCATGTCGCAGCATGGTGATAATGGGCGAAACCTCTGAAAATGTCAGCCACCCCAATTACATGTTCTCCTTTATAAGAGTTGCTGTGGCCACGCTATCCCTTCACAGCAATAGAAACCCTAACTAAAACAGTAGTTTTCCTGCATGGATGTCCGGTGTCTACCAGAAAACAGTGTCAAATCCCCTGGAACTGTAGTTACAATTATCTGTGAGCCAATGTGGGTGCTGGGAATTGAACCTGGGTCTCCTGGAAGAATCGCCGGTGCTCCTAACCACTAAGCGATTTCTCTAGTCCCTTTGTAAACTGTTTTTAAGGATGTGTCAGAAGGAATCACAGATTTTGCCAATCACAACAAATTCTTCCTCTTGATGAACTGGGCGGGCACTTAGGATAGATGCTTGTTACCCATGGCCAAGCCCACTGGTTTCTCAGTTCCTTCCCAGGCCTCTGTAGGGCTCTGATGGGAATAAAGGGATCCCACAGTCCAGCACAGGAAGTCATAGGCAACAGACTTTGAAGGTCCCACACATTCAGAGTTCATCCCCCTGAGCTTTATTGAACCCTTAGGGAGGGATAGATGTTCTTTGAAGTGCTTCTAACCTATTTGTGGGTACTGGGAAAGTCATGTTCAACCTTGTGCTTTGGGGTTGGATGTGTGCCCCTCAAAGTTCCTGCGTGGAAAATACAATCTGGTACCTCATATGTTTGTTAATGGTGACTACTGGGGGCACGAAGTTGGGGTTCCCATACTGACACTATTGGCCTATGTAGGGTGGTCACTGTGCTGGGCCCATGCAGAGTTTACTTAGGGCCTCTGCATTTCCTCTTAGGTTTTAATTTTCTCTTACTTCTTTTTAATTAGTTTAGTTTTAAAGAAAAACAAAAGACTTTCACCTTTTATTTTGTGTTTCTCTGTGTGTGTGTGTATGTGTGCATACACATTGCAGTGCACGTGTGGAGTTCAAAGAACAATTCACAGGAGTCTTTTCTCTCTTTCCGTCATGTGGTTGTGGGGATCAAACTCCAGGCGTTGGGTTTGGTGGCAGTCACTTTTACCATCTTAGCCGTTTTGCAGGCCCCTCTTCCTTAGCTGTTATAACCAGCCAGGATGATAACAGAGCAAGCTGGCAAACCAGGTGAAAACGAGGATGGAGAACAGGCAGCTCTGGGGTCACCTAGGACGGGGCCCTTCTCTGCCCATTCAGGCTCTGCTAATTGCTATCAATAGAGCACTGTCCTCATAAGTGCCTGTGTTGGAGCTGTCCCTAGCCTCCACTCGCGCGCACTGAAGGGGAACGCTGTTTGTCTGTAGATAAGAGGAGTGAGCACTCTCAGATTCTGATAAGGAGAGGCCAGGGGGGATATTTCTGCTCAGAGCCAGGCTGGAGAGTAACCACGCCCAGCACGGGTGCCCATTGGTGAAGGAGCCTGTAGTGTGTGTCTTGCATAGGGTGGGAGCCGGCACGGGGCAGTTCTCCTGGTAGCTGAGCAGAGACAGCTGCAAGAAGGAAGACTGGACTGTAGCTAGCATCCTTGATGTGTTGTATTTATAATGACAGAGACAGTTATTGGCTTCCCAGGAAGTTCATGGGAGCAGAAAAGAAAGTAGAAAAATAGTTATGTAAGCAGTCTCTCTACCCAGATTTACCCACTGTTAACTTTTTGCCCTATTTCCTTTGGAGTTTTTACTACTGTTTTCAAAGCATCATTGAAATCATACAGTATATATCATTTTGGAAATTTTTTCAAAAATCAACCTATCAGAGAAATTCCTTCACGAATTAAACAATTTCATAAGCAAAAAAAAAAAAAAATGTAAACATAGCTTTTAAGGGCTTCACAAAAGTGAACTGTATAAACGGACCACACTCTAAGTTACCTCCCCTCTTAAATTATGGTTGGGATAATATTGGTCTTGGCTGCCATACATTGAGCTATGGCTGTTTCTGGGCATGTGTTGAGTAACCCATGAGTATCTGGGTTTGATCCTCAAGTGAGTCCATGGATTAGATCAGGCATGTGACTAAAACAAGATGAATGAAGCCCGACACAGAAATCATGATTTTGTATGTGCAGTGAGGGAATTGTTTGGTTTTGTTTTAGAACCAGATTCTGAGTTTCTTTATTTTTTTATTTTGAGACATGGTCTTACGGTATAGCCCTGACTGGCCTGGAACTTGTCATGTAGACCAGGCTGGCCTCAAACTCACAGAGATCCTCCTGCCTCTGCCTCCTGAATGCTGGGATCAAAGGCATGTGCCATCATGCCCAGCAATTGTTTGGCTCTTGAGAGTGAACTTTGTAGATTATAACATTGCTTCAAAACATCAAAAGATGCCGGGCGGTGGTGGCCCACGCCTTTAATCCCAGCACTTGGGAGGCAGAGCCAGGCGGATCTCTGTGAGTTCGAGGCCAGCCTGGTCTACAAAGTGAGATCCAGGACAGGCACCAAAACACCACAGAGAAACATTGTCTCAGAAAAAAAAAAAAACCATCAAAAGATGAGTAGTATGTAGTATTGTGTAAACGGAGGTGAAGTTTCTCTGTCTTGACTGTTCTGTCCCAAATAAACACACAGAAGCTTATATTATTATAAATGTTTGGCTGATGGATCAGGCTTATTACTGACTAGCTCTTACGTTTAAATTAGCCCATATCTATTAATCTATTTATTGCTACATGGTCCATGGCTTAAGGGTTCTCTGGCATCTTGCTTCTTGTGTGGTTAGCTAGCATCTGTCTCGACTCTGCCTCTTTTCCTCTGTGTCCTTAGACTGATTCTTCTGCCTAACCTTATCCTGCCTTGCCATAGGCCACAGCACCTTTATTATCAACCAGTGAGAGCAATACAGATTCACAGCATACAGAAGGATTATCCCACAGCAGTATTGTTTTATCAGGGTTAGAGACAAGGGTACCAGAACCCAATAGGAACTAATTTTTCTGAGCCCAGTGCCAGCACAAGGTACTTTTACAAGTCACGCTCATCTTCATTTCTTGATGCCTTGTGTGTATTGGGTCTGTCTGGGGTCTGCAAGCTCAGAGTCCGGCAGGTAAGTGCTGCAAGCTCCAAAAATATACAAAGTAGGATTTCAGCTGATTATGACAAAGCTAATACTTGGAAGAAGCCAAGGGCCTTCCAGAGGTCAAGCTAAGTTTCAAGGAGCCTTGGTGACATTTGGCCTTTGATTATCAGCCGTTTCTTGCTATGAGTTTCTTGTGTGCTATTGTAGCTTTTCCATCATTTATTGGGCACCATTTCCCCTCTACTAAAGGAATATTTAGATAATCTTGTGCGCTGACAGCTATGCACAGCCAGAACCCCAGTTCAAGCCTCCCTGTAATTATCATCATTAGCAGCATCCGGCCAGGTCCATCCCCAGACGGAGGAAAGTACCTTATCAAAGATACTTCTGTACTCTCTAAGAACAGACTGAAGTGTCCAGACTACCTGTTTGAGAAAACCTGGCAGATGTGCTAATTAACCTTTACTTACTCCTTTCCCAAACCTTACCTCTAGTTCCAGATCTCCCTTTAACTATCACCAGAGGCATCTAGCTGTACACAGGTTGCCTAGAGACTGAGCACACTTTCCCCCACCCTGCAGAAAAAAATGGCAGATAGCTTGGACAGATAGGAGCCACAGGAAAAAAGAAGACAGTTTTGTTTTCTTCCATTGACCTAGCAACTTATAGCTTCTTAACATTTTCTACCAATCACGTTTAAGACTATAGTTGAGCACATAAGATCCCTCTTCTTAGATATTACCCGAATTTAGCCTTTAGTTAATTCATTTCCCCACTGGTCACTTCCCTTTGGGGTTGCAAATGATAATTAATAATTACTGTTCCTCTATGTGATTCTTATCACCCCTCCGTTTGACCGTGGAAGTCTGGCTTTGCACTGCCAAGGGAATACTGCTTGTACCAGGACTCCCAGGGTACGGGAGGATGGAGAAGAGAAAAGAGAATGGAAGAACTAGATGGGTAAGAACTTGAGAGGAACAAACTGAGATGGGGAAGAACTAGATTGAAGGGCTAGAAGAGAGTACTAGAGGAACGAGATGGAAGATGAGGAAGAGCCAGATGGGGAAGAACAAGATGAGAGAGAAGGATATGGGAGAGGATCTGATTTGGGAAAGAACTAGATGGATGAGAACCTAGAAGGAGCTATATATGAGAGCAGAATATAAGCTTGTAACTGACACAGAATAATAAAGTATATGGACTAAGGAGTTTCGTGTACATAGATTCTTTTCATCAAAGATTAATTATCAGCTGGATGTAGATACTTCCCAGACCCTGGGAGGGGACTATCGAGGGGCTGAACCCCCATAGTCCCTGATAGGTAAGGATTTGTCTCTTCCCTCTGGGGTGTCCCCAACAGCAGGACACTCAGATGAACAGTGACCTTCTGTCCAACTTTAGAGTGCCACTGGATTTTCTTGGCATGTCTCCTGCATGATGGAGACATCAGGACTTGGTGGTAACTCTGACACAGTGGCACTATAACAACGTCAGCTCTGCTCGTCCCCTGTCAGCGCAGCCAAGGCTGTGCCCTTCACGGCCTCCAGCCAGGGGTAGTGCCTGAGATGAGGGAGGGAAAGGCAGGGTAACATTCTCTAGGGAACTACCTAGAGACTGCAAGAAGCAGGGGCAGGATCCAGAACCAGGACCGGTTATTTAAAATCCCCTGAGAAACCCAGTTAAATATTACAGGGTTCCTCCACAAAATCTTAGGCCTCTTGCTGATAATCAGATCGTCATTATCAACCGACCCCTTAAAGACAACACACACAAGCTTGGTGACTTGATTCTTCAGCTCACAGTAGATCAGAATTGGCAGAGTCGGAGGTGGAATCAGGAGTTGCTGCCCAAGACATGCAAGGAGACACACCGTGACTATGTGAGCAGACAGACAGTTCCAGCCAACTTTCCAGAGGTGAACCTGTTGTGGGGTCAAATGGAAATCCAAATGTTCTAGAAACTTCTGGCCCACCATGAGATGTGTTCTTCTCCCTTCTAGAACCATTGTGACAAGCAGACTAAAGACGTTAGTGTCTTTGAACATGCTCCAACCCATGGATTGGAGCTCCAAGACAGATATCCTGGCATGGGAAGGTGAGGCAGAGCAGAGCTGCTTACCTTATTGCAGCCAGGAAGCGGTGAGCTGAGGGTGAGCCTGCTCTGGGAGCTTTCTCCATCTCTTCTTTCGTCCACACCAGCCTCCAGCCTGCTAGGTGATACTTCCCATAGTCAAGGCTGGTCTTCCCTGCTGAGCCACTGGGGAAGCACCCAGGGGTGTCATTTCCTCTCAGACATCTTTCAGTCCAGTAGATAATTAAAGTTAACCACTATAGAGCTGGAGAGATGACTCAGTGGTTAAGCGCACTGGCTGCTCTTCCAGAGGTCCTGAGTTCAATTCCCAGCAACTATATGGTGGCTCACAGCCATCTATAATAGGATGTGACACCCTCTTCTGGCATGCAGGTATACATGCAAAGCACTCATACATAAAATGTAAATAAATAATTTTTTTTAAATTAATCACTACACATCCCAAAGTCCCCTGAAGCATCTAGTGTAGGCTTCTGAGAAAAGTTATGCCATTTGATTCCAAAGAGGGTGTACTAGCTAATATTTGCTGTTAACTTGCCAGGAGGAATTTGTCACCCAGGAGACAAAACTCTGAGTATGTCTGGTAGGGGGATTCTAGATTTGGTTGAGGTAAGATAATGCCTCCCCAAATGTGAGTAGCACCATTTCGTGGGCAGTAGTCCCAGACTGAATTAAAAAGGAGAACGCAAGATGAGCAGCAACATTCATTACTCCCTGCTTCCTGGCTGTGGCTGCAGTGTGAGTAGCCGCCTCCCACCCGCCGCCTCACCCCCGGGGCCGCCGTGCCTTCCCAACCACAACAGACTGTGTCCTTGGGAACTATAAGAGAAAATAATCCTTTCCTCCCTTTTGTCAGATATTTTTGCCTTACCAGGGAGACAGGAGTGAGAGACGGACTTCCACGCCTTAGGAAAAGGGACTTGACCAAACTATCAACAGTGCAGAGCCAGTCCAGAACCCGGGAGTCCTTGAACACTCAACTCTCTCTGTCCACACAGACTGCAGAACTGAGAACTGGAAATAGATTCTGTTGAGATAGTGGCAGCAAGCTCTGCCGCTGAGCTGCACCCTCGGCTCCACATGCGTTTTGAAGGGGAGACGGAGAAAATTCAAACCACAGCAGACTAGTGGGGCTGGCTGGGCTAAGAAGCGGAGCTCAGTGTCAACACTAGGTGGTGGCCATGGTTGTACAACCCTGTGTATGTGATAAAACACACTGAACTGCAGTACACCATGTGAACTCAATTATATGTAAATAATTCTGATGCACTATGAAGTCGTGGCATGAGAGTAGGCTTTTTCCTTAGAGACGTCTCCATATTTTCCTAATCAAAGTAACGGGAGCCAGTGACAATTCAGGGTTTTGTTTATTTTCTTCTCCTCCCGCTCCCCAAACACAGACAACTTCTGCTGTTGCTAAAATGAAAAAAGCACCCCAAGCTGCAAGCAGAGTCATCCTGAGATGTGAAACTTGAAGGAAGTGATAGCTTCCGCTCCCATTTCTCTCCTGACTTCTCAGCTCTTCTCACAGTTACAAAAATGCATGGCACGATCCTGAAAAGTCTCAAGATCTGTCCAAATTAGGAAACACTGCCTATGGCACCATGGGAGGATGATGTCGACATGGCAAGCTGGCCATTGCCGAGCAGGTGGATAGAGACTGGGAAGGCTGAGGAGGTAAGCAGTAGACGTCCTTGCTTTCAAACTGTGTGGACGCGAGGCTTGCCTCGCCCAGGCAGTTTGGACCCTGACTATAAAACAAAGGGAGGGAGACCTACATTGTTCAAAGTCACGGCTCTACCAGGAGAACCATAGATTTGAACTATTTGTGGGAAAAAAACTCGCATTATGTTATATCCGAGTCAGAGATGAACTTACGAAGAGAAAAACCACAACACCCCCAAACCTGGGAATAAAAAGCTTTCAAACCATCCTTTTTAATCTGTTCAACCCCCTTCAGTTCCCACCAGCATCCTTGGGAGAAGGTCAAACCTCCTTCCCAGGGATGTTCTGAGAGCCAAATGATCGGGTGACTGATGACACCTGCTGTGACTCTGAGAACAGTAGGTCAGCAGTACTTTTTATTGTTGTTATTGAGTGTTCACTCCATGCCTCCTGGAAGAGTCTTCATGCTGAACTTCCTAGGCTGTACCTGGCCAGAGCTCCCTGTCTCTGACTCTGAGATACCACCTTACACCTGTCAGAATGGCTATAATCAAAAACACCAATGACAGTCAATGTTGGAGAGGATGTGGAGCAAAGGGAACACTCCTCCACTGTTGGTGGGAATGCAAACTTGTACAACCACTGTGGAAATCAGTATGGTGGTTTCTCAGAAAATTAGGAATCGAACTACCTCAAGACCCAGCCATACCACTCTTGGGCATATACCCAAGGAATGCTGATTCATACCACAAAGATACATGCTCAACTATGTTCATAGCAGCACTATTCGTAATAGCCAGAACCTGGAAACAACCTAGATGCCCGTCAACTGAAGAATGGATTAAGAAAATGTGGTACATATACACAATGGAGTACTACTCAGCAGAGAAAAACAATGAAAGCATGAAATTTGCAGGCAAATGGATGGAACTAGAAAATATCATCCTGAGTGAGGTAACCCAAACCCAGAAGGACAAACATGGTATGTACTCACTTGTAGGTGGATTCTAGATATAAAGTAAAGAACAATCAGACTACAACCCACAGAACCATGGAGGCTATATATATAGCATGGGGGACCCTAACACGACTGTGGCTTATAATAAGTTTTGGTATTACTCAATTACTGAGCAAGCCTCAATGAAACATTTCACTATTAAGATAAGAATACATACTGTATCATCAAGCTGATAATAGAAAAATAAATTAAATAATTAATTTTAAAATAAAAAATAAAAGAAAAAAAAAAGAAGGAAACTGGCTCCTCTCCATGACTCAGTGGATAGTCCCGCTGTCTCTTTGAGCTGAGAAAGCTGCCTGTGCGTCTCTCTAGGGAAAGAGTGCCACAGGATGAGAGGTGATAACTGGCTCAGTGACGTGGAAACGAACAGGGTGGGGTACGTCAACCCTGGGGCAACCCAGAGCCTCAGACCAGGAAGACTGAGCCCTACGTTCCCGTCTGTGACCTTGGGCATGCTACTTCCCATCACTTCCCTTGAGTTCCTGTCCTCCTCTCTCCAATGGGGGTCCTTATAGCAGCTTTCCAGCCTCCCAGGACTGTTTTAACGTGGAAATGAAATGAACCATGAGGCTGTCTGTAGGCTGGAAAAGACATCTCAAACGACCAAAGCCACTTGCCACCTTAGCACAGAGAAGAGCCACAGTAAAAACAAAGGGAAGGCCCAGAACACGCCCAGCGGTGTCTTGGTGTCTTTCTTACCTGTCCTGCAACATTCATTTGCAGTGATTCTGAAAGTGTCAGCTATGTTTAAAACTCTCCAGGCGTGGGCACATCCTCCGCACAATTCCTGTAGCCACCTGTGCTGGCATCGGATTGCAAATTTCCCCAGGAAATAAGAACTCCAGATCGAGGTTGTGATGGATCATCTGATATCTTAGATGGTTAATTTTACCCACAGGTGGGAGGGTGGTTTTCTTTCAACTTCGATTACTTGGACGTATTTCAAAACCTTTGATGCACATTGTCCCGATGGATAAGCAATTTCATGCCTTAGCTGAGAGTCCACAATGCAACTGGGAAACTACGGATGGAAGCGTGGCAAGATTTCCCACCCCTTCCCAGTGTGGATGGAGGGGGAGTGTGAACTCACACCAGGACTAGCTCCCTCAGTGCCAAGGAGTCTGGGAGGTCATTAGCAAGGCAGAGTGGGAAGCATTCTTCTGACCCCAGCAGTTCTTTCTCTTTTTTTTCTCCAAGATTTTTTAAAAAAAATTCTCTCCCTCCCTCCCTCTCTCTCTCTCTCTCTCTGTGTCTGTGTGTCTGTGTGTATTTATCTGTGTTGGTACCCACAGAGGTCAGAAGAAAGTGTCGGATGCTCTGGATCTGGAGGTACAGGTGGTTGTGAGCCACCTGAGATGGGTGCAGGTCATTGGGAAGGGCAGCAAGTGCTCTTAATCACCAAGCCACCTCTCCAGCCATGCACCTAGGATTTCTAAAATAACCCTCCCTACTGGGTGGTGGTGGCATACCACTTAATTCTAGCACTCAGGAGGCAGAGGCAAGTGGATCTCTGGTCTACAGAGCTAGTTTCAGGACAGCCAGGGCTACGCAAAGAAACCCTGTCTCGAACAACAACAAAGAAACAAACAAAAATATTCCCCTCCTTTCTCTCCCACTTTTCCTGATTTCAGCATTAGCATTTGTGAGGAAAGATTCTGAAGACGAATCTTAGCAACACTCAAGGGCTGGGGAAGTTCACAGGTTGAGCAGGCAAGAGGGTGACAAGCAGGCAAGTGACAATGCCTCTTTGTTTTCTTACAGTGTTTCCTGAGGGTTTAACAGAAAGGGGTCCGGTGACATTCGGAAGCAGATTATTGGTTTGCAAAGGACAGAGGCTTAGCAAAAGTTGCTGTTTTCTTCAATGTGAGGGACTGTAATTAGAGTAGACATTGCTGGAGTTCCCTCACCTACTCACGGATGAAACAGGAAATCATCTTCTGGACTTGCTTCCCTGGGGTCTTCACTATCTCCCAGGCCCAGGTACTCAGGTGTACCCTCCTATCCTCTGGACTTGCTTCCCCGGGGCCTTCACTGTCTCCCAGGCTCAGCCACTCAGCATGTAACCTCCCAAGAGAATAGACCCCGGACACTCCCCAAAGCCAAGCTGAAAAGGGACCTGTCCCTTGTAGCCACAGTGGGCAGAGTGACATCTGCATGTGTGCACAGCATCCTCCAACTAGAATGTTGAGACATGTCCCCTGCTGCTTATATGGCCATTTTAGGTCAGGATAGAGAAAGTGAAGGGCAGGAGGGATCAAAGAGCGCCACAGACTCCTCCAAGGCAGAGCTGAGCCTACAGGGCCTCTTAGGAAAGAGGCGGCCTGGTGTTGTCTTTTCCCACACTTGCCTGCCTGAGGTCCAGACAAGACAATGTGCTTCTGTTTCATTTCCTGCAGTGGACACTGAGGTTCATTGCCTTCCGGGCTCATCTTCTTCCCTGATAGACAGAGGCCACTGTCACTCACCCTGCTCCAGGAAGGGGAAAGAGGCAGAGAGGAGAACAGTTCTCAAGAACTGCCTTGCTAGTCAGAGGAGTAAACGCCAAGCCTAGCCTGGTCCTATAGCTACGTACCTGCACCCACATGCTGAGAAAGGGCCCTGCCAGGTCTCTGTGGATGCCGCCGTGCATATGCAGAGGTGGACAACATCGCCTGGACCCACTTCCACCCAAGGACTCATGGTGCCTGGAAAGGAAGCAAGCCCAACACCCAAATGTCTTAATTAGAACGGCTTCTTGTTGAGCAATAACTGCTCACCTCATAGGAGGAGTGGGGGGTGGGAACAATTCTCTATGTGATTGAGTTCAAACCAACTAGCAAGAGGCAGCGTAACATAGACCACACGCTCCCATCGGCCTCATGAACCTCTTTTACAGTGACAGCTCACCTCAGGAACCGGGGGGGTTTGGAAGCCATGCTGATGGTTTTGCACAGGGTAGAATGAGGAAGCAATTTCAAGTTTTTAAGGGAGTGTGTGTCACTACAGCATTGAAACATTCATTTTAATATGAATGCTAGTTATTCTTATAATCTATGCACAGGTATTTCAACTGCTTCCTTTGAAGCCGTGGATACTTAACTTTAAGATAATTATGTGATTAAAAACATGATTTATTGACATGTTTTAAGGTGAGACACTGTATCTTGTTTGGTTTTGACACACAACAGGTTCAAAAATGAAGATGGGCATTCCAACTGATGTTGTGACATCAAAACCAGTGACACTCTACTTGCAATTCTTGTATTTTTGTCCATAACCAACTGATTTTATAGTGTATAATTTCTATGGCCACTAAGTGTCATGTAGGTGTAGATAATAAGCCCACAGAAAGGCCCAGAAAACGATTCTTTTTTTTTTTTTTTTTTGGTTTTTCGAGACAGGGTTTCTCTGTGTAGCTTTGCGCCTTTCCTGGAGCTCACTTGGTAGCCCAGGCTGGCCTCGAACTCACAGAGATCCGCCTGCCTCTGGGATTAAAGGCGTGCGCCACCAACGCCCGACACGATTCTATCTTAAAGAGAACTTGATATATACATGTGGAGAATGTATATATGGGATAGTATAAATGGAATAGTATTAATGGAATCATACCTAATTCTTTGAGATCTTTTCTTTCTCTCAGTGCAGTGCCCTTGCATGTGGCTGGGTCATGCTTTTAGTCTACTTTCACACTCTGTCTCTTAATTGGTATATTTAGCACATTTCTACATAATGTAATCATGGCTGTGCTGAGGCTTGAGTACAGCGTTTTATTGTATTGTTTCATCTTTCTTTTTCTTCCCACTCTTCTGTGGGGTCCTTTGCCTTTTTTTTTTTTTTAATGAGTCCTTTTAAATTATTTTTATTTTTTAACGTGCATGAGTGTTTGCCTGCATGTATGTCTGGGCACCACTTGCAGGCCCAAGTGCCTGCAGAGACCAGAAGAGAGCATCAGCTCCCCGAGAACTAGAGTTATAGATGATTGCGAGCTGTCCCCAGGAACTAGAGTTACAGATGATTTTGAGCTGCCGCGTGGCCACTGGGAATGGAACCTGGGTCTTCTGGAAGAACCTCCAGTGCTCATAACTGTGGAGCATCTCATCAGTCCCTGGTTCCTTGTCTTTTGCATAGATGTCCATTTGCTTTATCTGTCTGTTTTTTAGTACGTCTCCTTGTTTAAATTGCTTTATACCTGCCCCGGGTACCATATTATAGATGTGCAACTTCTTACCCTGGCTATTTGAGTGAAGGACGGAAACTATAGCTCCCTAAACTCTACCATGCCTCCTGAATAGTCCTAAAGATCTGTTATGGTGTGGGGACCTGCCCCACCAGGAACTTAGGTCACCTGTGAAGAGGTGGCCTGGAACCGAGGAAAGGCAAGTACGCGCCGCTCGCCTGTTCCCCAGCCTCCCTCTTACCCGGAGACAATCAGATGCAGTGGGGAGTCAAGTCAAGCAAGAACTCGTTTATTAATGGGCAATAAGCCTCTTTTATACCAGAAAACCTCAGAACCCTAGGAGGGGGTGAAGGAACCAACCAATCATTTTAAAGATCACCCTATTTACAAGTTGTCTATGCCCTGACATCATCTCCTGTTTTTAGCATAAATAACTTGAGCTAACTTTTTTTTCTCACCATTTGTCTTTAATCTCCATACAAACAACCCAAGCTAACTTCTTCTTAGCCATCCTTTGTATCTATTCTCTGTAAAAACAGTTTAAACTAACTTCCTCTGGTACCATTTGTATCCACTCTCTGCACAAACAGCTTAAAGCTTAAGCTCTATTTATCTAAATTTCTTTTGGCACCCTCTTTGCAGCCCATGTATGTCCCACATTATGGTTGGTATCTTAAATGTCCATGTCAGCCATCTTCCCACGCTGTGACAAAGTGGCACAGTGGCGTGTCTCGTGGTCGTAGTTCACGGTCGGTGGCTCCAGTCCCTTTGGGCCTGTAGTGAGGCAGAATGTGAGGGCAGCAGAGGCATGTGGAAGAGGAAGTGCTTGCCTGACAATAGGCAGGAAGCAGAGAGAGACGGGAAGGAGCCGGGACTAAGTATCAATCAAAGGCACATTATCGCTGACTCATTTGCTCTACCCAGACCCCACTTCTCAATCATGTTGTCAACTTAGGAACCCATCAACCCACTAATGAGGCCAGAGCCCTCAGGATAAAAATCATTTCTCAATGGCTGCTTCCACGAGCTGGGGACCAAGTCTTCAGTATATGAGTCTTTTGAGGGACACCTCACATCCAAGCCATACTATCCTCATATCCATTAACATCCAAAGCTTCAGGCGCTGAAGGCTTCGTCTCCAGCAGGTGCAGCATTCAGAAGCAGTGGGGAAATCTTAGGAGAGAGGGCCTGGCTGGGGAAAGTAGGTCACGTTGCATTTGCAGAGTGTCTCTTCCCCGGCCCCTCTTTCTTTCCTTGCTTCCGGGCTGCTATGATGTGCTCCACTACATGCCCCAACTTTACTAGCACCTAACGAACTCGCTCTGTAGCTAAGGATGACTTTGAGCTTTTGGTCTTCCTGCCTCTACCTCTTGAGTGCTGGGATTACAGGCGTGAACTACCACACTTAGCGTATGCTGCACTAAGGATGGAACACAGAGCTTTCTGCATGTGGGTAAGCACTGAACCAACTGAGCTGCATCTCCAGCCCTGGCCTGTTATTCTCAGATGAGAAATGGTTAAGTGGACCAGTGCTGAACGCGTCAGGACCAGCTTCCTTGGGCTTCCATTCTCATCCCCACTTTGAAATCAGAGGACCACATTGGTGACTCTTGACTTACTCAATTTCCCCCACTGTCTTGATTTGTTTTCATGGCAGGTTCTAAAATTAATATTTTTTTAAATCCTAAATATTTATAGCAGACAGAGTTAGTTCAGTGTCCCCATAAATACCCATCATTAGCTTCACCACCAACTGAGAACTCTGGGGTTAATGTACTGTCTTCCCACTCAGCCACAGTGGAAAGCCTGATGTCCTCCGAGTGCTCTCTGTGTATGACTTGTGTGTTCTGTCCCTGTCTGAAGCCCTGAAGGTCATCTGTTTCTCAAGGGTGTCCTGAAAGTCGATTGACCCTCCTCTTCCTAGCTATGCTTTTTCTTTTTTAATAAACATATATTAATTATACAGAATAATGGGTTTCATGATGATGTAGTTAGATCTTACACACACATGCACATGCATGCGTACACACACACACACACACACACACACACACACGTTCTTATCCCCTCCCCACTCTGGCTGATCCCCTTCATCTTCCCAAACAATCCCACTTTCTATTTTGTGAGTGTGTGTGTGTGTGTGTGTGTGTGTGTGTGTGTGTGTGTGTGTGAGGGGGGGGGGAGAATGAGTTGAATCTTGGTGGCTTTTAGGAGCTCTTGTGGGGTAAGAAATTATTTTCAAGATCACAGGCAACTTACCAGTGGCCCTACCACTAAAGAAAATGTCTTTCCTTCCTCCAGGGCCATCAACTGTCAATAGCTCAGGGGAGGGAGGGGACCATTTTCTTTTCCTTCTCCTGCTATTTGGCAGGTCTGTGACATTTGGGCATTTGTGTCTTTTAGGCCTAAGAATTTTCCTTGATTTCACTCTTTGACCCCTTAATAGAGATTTTTGTTTTGTTCTGTTTTGAGGTGTTTTTTTTTGTTTTCGTTTTTGTTTTTTATGACAGGGTTTCTCTGTGTGGCCCTGGCTGTCCTGGAACTCTCTCTGTAGACCAGGCTGACCTCGAACTCAGATCCATCTGCTTCTGCCTCCTGAGTGCTAGGATTAAAGGCGTGCGCCATCCCTGCCCGGCTTCTATCATGGAGATTTTTATGTTACTTCGGTTATGGTTTATACAAATTCTAAGATAAGAGCTTTTTACTTATTCTGAATGCATCCATCCTGTTCCTGTTTTACAAATGTAACGTTTGTTCATCTGCCTACGGATTTTAAACACTGCAAAGGTATGTTCTTCGCTTGTCCTACTATTTTAAACACTGCAGAGGTGTGTTCTTTGCTTGTCTAAGTCATTTCAGCTTTACCTTTGTTTCTGTTTTCCGTCCTATGTCTAGAAGTGCTTGTCTGCCCTCTCACGCTAACAACCGAGGCCCTGCCACCCAGATGGCTACATCCCAGCGGGGGCTGTTGGCCGTGTGAGCCCCATGTGGCTCTGCTGTGGAAGGGTCATGCTCCTGGTTTGCTCACTGTCCTCTTCCTGAGGGACAAGGAGACTTTTTACTGTCCCTTTCTCCTGGTCTACCTTTGGTGGTGGCTCCTGGTTCCCTCAGCCAGAGCACCTACTATCATATTCTCCTCTGAATAAAACCTCTGGTCCCTGTAAGATGGAGAAGTCAGAGCTGGTGTCCTCAACATGCGGGGATAGCGAAAGGGGTCCCCCTCACTGGAGTCTCTTCTTTGGCATCCCCCTGTAGACATGCTTTTCTATCTATCCCTGTCTTCCATGCACTTCCTGAGACAGCTCACCAATTCTCTCTTTCCTCCCACTCTCCATATTATTGTGAACAATACCTTTGAAACTATTTTCTAGAGCGTTGAGGGGGAAAGGAGATAAACATGTTATGTAGAGCCTGTGTTTCCTTTCCCAGAGAACTTGACATTCTTTCTCTTTTTCTTCTTTAGTTGTGTGTGAGCACATACGTGTGCGCAGGTGCTCATGAAGGCCAGAGGAGTCTTCCTCTGTCACTGTCCACCTTGTTTTTGAGACATGTCTCTCACTGACCCTGGAGCTCACTGCTTCAGCTAGATGAGGTGGCTGGTGAGACCCCACGATCCTCCCGTCTCTGTCTCCCCAGCGCTGGGATCGTCGGTGTGTGATGGCAGCCCCAGCTGCTTACTTACGTGGGTGCTGAAGGTCAGAACTCAGGTCCTTGTTCTTGCACACATTACTGACTTGTCCACCCCTAAGAGATGTATCTTTAAATGTCCTGTATGTAGTTCCTTAAGTATCGGGTTGTTTATACCCAGCTCTGCTCAGTTGCTGTAATACTTTGAAGGAAAGCCTGGTGACCAACGTGCTCTCTGGTGGTCTGGGGTCAGCCCAACTGTCAGGCTGTGTAGTAGTTCACACAGCATCCAGGCAGCTGCTCCTGGGAGCCGAGGCACATTTACCAAAAAAGGTTTTCTCCACCTCCTCCTCAGCGGTGTCTATAAATAGGCTTCTCCGAGATGGTGCCCTCAACCTTAATCTCCCCTGTCTTGCTCTGAACTGTTAATGGCCCTGCTTTCTGGAGGTTAGTTTGTCAGCGGCTAGGGGTTATTCCCTAGGTCTTGGTGTGTCCTGTCGTGACAGTACCTGCCAAGAATGTATGGGACTTTCTGCCTCTCAAAGGGAGGGCCGAATTTCTCATCACAGTGAAAAAGTTTTGTGATCATTAAATTATTCGGGCCTGATCTGTTCAAATGGCTGTTGCGGGGGGGGGGGGGGGGGGGGAGGGGGGGGGAGTGGAAAGGGTGGTGTCTCTGTCATATATATATAGTGTCTTGTTGAGCAAAGCTTAAACATTTCTTTCCAGGGAACACTGTCTGCTTCACGCAGCCTTCTAGATGGCTCTGGCCTCCCGGCCTCACTGGGAAAGGACTGAGTACAGAGTGCCCAGGTTCCTTTTCCTGTACTACTTCAAGGCTCCCAGAGCCCACTGGCTACAGCAGTCACTTCCTGCCCCAGCTGGGCTCCTCCTCTGTAGGACTGGATTTCAGTTTCCCCGTTTCCCACCTCAGAAGTTCACAGCCTGGCAATGATGGCTGCAGTGGAGGGAAAGATCCAGACTCGGACACTGTGTGCCCTGAACTTAGTGTTCCAACCCCAGCACGGTGACAATAACCAGCAGCCAGTGTTAAGCAAAGAGCCCTGGGGATACAGGAGAAAGCTCAGAAGGGAGAGGGGGGCGCCTCATCTTCTGAATCAAAGGGAAGGCTCAGTCCTGCTGCTTAAGACTGCTCTGAAAGCTGTTTGAAAGAGCTGATTCACACACACACACACACACACACACACACACACGCACGCACACACGCATGCACGCACGCACCCACGTGAAAAGGCAAATGCAAACTTGTCGCTGTATACCATTCCTTGTTAAGTTTGCTCACTGTGGGCTCAGTCCCAGCATTGTTAGCATGCCATTTGTGTGACCAAAACAGCAAGAACATGCTTCTCAGCAAGCAGGGGAAAAGCTGGCGGGAGAGGTGTGGCCCACTCCATCCCCATCCGTTGCCACTGTATGCAGAAAAACTCCTGTCCTTCTAGAAGCAGGAACAGGCTTCAGTTTCTACCCCCGGACACTTGACAGAGTGCTTGACATGACAGGAAACACAGTGTAAGTTCAACACACAACAGACATTTCAAAACAGCAGCCCTAAAAATAATTCAATCTCCCTGATAGTAAACGTGTCAGCCGGAGTACGCGATCACATTTTAAAATAAATATCTCACATTTATGTCCAACGTATAATCAGTTACTTGAGAAATAGATTGTAAAGTGAGCAGATGAGGAAGGAAAACAGCTTATTGTTCCCAGTGGAGTTTAAAGGGATCGGGCTCCTGTAGAAGGAGTAACAGGCTGGGCTGTATAACCCAGGACTTCGTGTGCTTATCTGGATAGATATCATTGTTTGAATAAAGGCACGACCTTTCTTGTATCTAAAAGTGTTTTAGTTTTCTTTCTGAAACATAGATGTTTATGTCCCATTGATAAGGGACTATTGAACGTTTAACTTATTCCAAACTGTCCTTAGCTGGTATACTCATGTGATGTCAGGACTCTCCCAGCCAGGGCTGGACTGAAGCCAGGACCTCCCTAGGGCACCGGCAGTACAGTGCTGGTGAGCAAGGCCATACTGAGGATCCGTCTCGTCCATCAACACTGACACCTCATGTTGCGGGACTTCAGCTGGGACATCCCTCCCCACCCCACAGTTTGCTAACACAGCCAGTCAGCACAGTCCATGCTTCCCACAGTGGCTGTGAGGTTTAGGTGACTCTATATGGAAAAAAATCACCTAGAGCAGCAAGTGTTCTTGTTGTTACTGAAGGGACACGCTGATTTACACAGCTAAAACTAACAATGGACGCTTCCTCGCTTGGGACCACCAGCCAGCTCAAACTCCCTTCTGCTTCCGAAGTAGACATTGCTCTGTGGGGCTGGGTCAGGAAGGGGCTCAGAGGTGTTGGGAATTCTGTGCTGTCATCTGATGTGGACAACAGCATTTCTTTTGAGGAATGTCATCCTGGTATGACAAGCAAGGGTCTTGGGAAAGGCATTTATGGAAAGGAGTGAACAGGTCTTCTCACATGGAGGCCTCAGTGTCATCGGCAACTGAGCACCGTCTCTGCCAGAACCCAAATTCTTTTCCTTTTACAGAAGTTAGAGGCACCAGATGAGCAGCATAGAAAGTTATAAAGTAGATTTAGGATGAGCACATTCCAGCATTCTCCATTAACAGGGTAGATGCAAACAGGCAAGAACCACGCCTCCCTGCAGACAACTTGTAAGAGGATGGAGGGGTCAAGATGGTCCAGGAGGAAGGATTGAGAGACACAGCCTTCATGGGGTAGCACCAAGAGTCTGGCACACACGGTCTTCTCTTAGTCAGTTTCAGCCCATCGACTACATGATGTTCACACGCTATCTGTTATGAGACAGTCTGTCCTCATTTGTGGATGACCAAGAGGAAAGCTGACCTTCTGGGGACCACATGTGGACTCTATGGGAACAATACTTACTGGGTACTGTCTCTAAGCCAGTGATACTGTCTCGATTTGACTTTGAGCTCTGTGGCCACTGCCCTCCGCATCACAGTCAATGACAGCTCAGACAGGCAAGTGACGAGCCTAGTGTGTGGGATATCTGATAAAAGAAACTTAAAGGAGGAAGGGTTTAATTTTGATTTACAGTTTGAGGGTACAGTGGCTCACAGTTTGAGGTACAGTGGCTCACAGTTTGAGGTACAGTGGCTCACAGTTTGAGGGTACAGTTCTTTATCGTAAGGAAGGACTACATCCAGGAGACAGCTGGTCACATTGTAGCTACAATCAGGAGGACAAGAAAGAAGAACGCTGCCCCTCAGCTTCTTTAAAAAAAAAAAAAAATATATATATATATTATATATATATATAGTGTGTGTGTGTGTGTGTGTGTGTGTGTGTGTGTGTAGGAGAGCCACACAGTGCATATGTGGAGGTCAGAGACCAACCATGAGAGTCACTTCTCTCTGTCCACTCTGGTTTCTGGGGCTTGAACTCAGGTTATCAGGCTTGGTGACAAGCACCTTAACCCACTTTTATGTGACTTCATTTAAACTCTTAATGATCATCGTTACTATTTCTATGTGTGTATGATGGGAGGGCACGTGTGTGGTCAGGGGATAGCTCTCCTTCCATCTGTCACAGTCCCTAGAGACACCTCTCCCTAGCCCAACCACCTCCATTTTTCAGCCAAGATTGTCCATTGGATGGTATTGGCCACAGTTGTGGGTCTCCCTTCCTTCCTGCCTCAGTTAACTCAGTCTACAAACTCTCACGTGTGTGCCTAGAGGGTCATCTCTCAGGTGACTCTAGAGCCTCTCAACTCAACAGTCAATGTGACTGTCACATGTAGTCTGATGTCAGTGTCATCTGGAGTTCATATGTGATGAGACACGTGCTTATCGTGATACATTCGGGCAGGAACACTCAGGTCACCAGTCTAGAGCACCCATAAATGACATCAGCACACTTATAAGAGAAGGCTGGGAAGACCTTCCATCCTGTGAGGATTTAATGAGAAGGTGCCACCTGGAAAAAACCTCATAGACATTTTCGGAGATGTGTTTCCATGGTGATTCTAAATCTTGCCAACTTAACAATGAAGATTCATCAATACAAGGACCAGCATTAGCTGTTTAGCCCCAGGATAGAACCAGCTCATAATGCAGACTCATGGGTAAGCAAGATCAGAGAAAAAGATGGTTGTTTTCTGTGGGCATCGCCTCAGCCTGGTAGGAGATGCTCGCTAGATAGCAGACATCTACCCAGGCCTTTTCAAATGTCTCTTACTGACCAAGGCGGTGTACATGATCACTGTACCTTCCTGATAAGAATTTAGACTCATACGCTGCCCAAGATTCCGTGTTCACCGTAAGGCGGCACCAACACTGGTTTTGGTGCCCCTGAGCTGAGGCTCCAGGACCCTGACTTGTGACCTCAAGCAGAATAGTGTCTCATTGAGTGGAACAAATACATCAGTTTATGTTCAAGGCTCTGAGCTTTTCATACCTCAAGAATGATGCCACCACCGCAAATTCACCGAGAGGCATAAATTCCACTGCCTACCTCCAGTATACCGACATACTTCTCGTTGATTTGTACTGCAGTTTTCACGGCTTTTGAGATAATGGTGCAGGAATAGCGGCTATCTGTTACTGTGTGCACAGAGTGTGCTATACTAAATCCCTTATCTATGGCACTCAATCCTCGCTGCAAAGCTGCAGTTACTTCTTTTGCGGATAAGGGAACTACAGGTAAAACAGCACAGATATGTACACAGTTCCTGAGAAAAAGGCTGTGTCCGGGGCTATTAGGGCCAATATATCATGATGGTATATGAACGCTGCCCGACTTCCACCAGCCAGTGAGCTGGGCTCACAAACAGCCTGGGCAAGAGAAAGTTCCCAGGGCAGTACGGCCCAAGCTGATGGCATCGGCTTCCTTTCTCGTTGCTGTGACTAAATGCTTGACCACAAGAGTTTATTCGGGCTTACAGTCTAAGAAGGAAGGGATAGAGTCCATCACGGCAGAGTAGGCATGGCCGCATCTGTGTGAGGGAGCAGGTCACACTGTGCCTACAGTCAGGAAGCAGACAGCAGACAGGAAGTGGGCCTGAGCTACCAAACCTCAAAGCCCCGCCCTAGCAACCCCCTTTCCACTATGAGACGTTACCTCTTAAAGGTTCTATGATCTTCAAAACCATACCACCATCTGGGAACAAAGTATTCCAACACATGAGCCTGTGGGGTCACAGTCAAGCATAACAGTGACACTCTTCTGCATCCTGGCCTCTCCCCAGTATTCCCATTCCCGGGGGCTGCACTTGGGCAGTCCTTTACTGTGCTTCCTGGGAGATACTTAAATCAAAATTAGGATTGTCCACTAGTGTACATGGTCATCTGGATGCTGTTAAGGGGATCTGCACCTATGGGGGAAATAGAGCTACCCGCAGCCAGCGTATCCCTCCTGATCCATTGTGAGTTGGGGGAAAGAATGGGTGTCTTGTAACTATGGAAACAAACTGGATTTGGTGGGGGCCACAAGCCACTTTCTAGCATACAGATTACCCTCCATGACGGTGATGACGGCAAAGAGAACCGAAGTTCTGAAAACACTGCTTGTGGGAACTAGTTTCCTAAAGTCTCTCCAAATGTCTGCTGAGATAGAGGCCTGGCTAGCTTGGGAGACGTGTAATGACATCAGCTGCCAGCTCTGGGAAGCAAAAGAACTGAGGGAAGGTCCCCTCCCACTCACTCTGTCTCCTACCGAGCGGAAGGTCCCCTTTGGGACACTTGGCGGAATGGTTTCTGCAATTTTCCATGGTGTAGGGACATTGTGGAGCAGAGCAAGGGATACGCCGCCCCCACAACCACCACCACCAAGAAAGGGACAGCCACCTCCTTCTTACATTGACAACTGCCAGGTGTCCCTGAGTTTGCTACTGGGAGTTGCATCTCCAGCTCCTGTGGAAGGCAACAGGTCCCGTGAGCTCTTCAAGTTAGTCTCTGTGTAACAAAGGCAAGTGGGGTGGGGCCACATCTGCCTGTGAGCACTTCCAAGAACAACTGGGAAAAAGAACATTTTGCAGTTCGCACACATTCCTGACCAGGGGACCGTGACTGCTTCCAAGGATGGAGTAAGGAGATGGACTTGGTCCTTATTATTCCTTCCAAGCCTGGCTTCCTGCAGAGTTCCAAGCCTTGTCCACAGAGGTAAGGATGCCGGTACAAGAGGCACGGTTTCTTGGAGGAAAAAACTGTTGTTGAGAAACTTGGATCCCCTGGCCTGGGGTGCAGGATAACCAGGGCCAGGGCATCTCTGGTCAGGGCCTCTGCAAGGGAGCACAGGGAGCAAGCACATCTTCACCCTGCCCTGGCCCTGCCTGGCGGCACGCCCCTGCAACCATTCCTGACCCTGGTTAACTAAGACAGGGAGCTCCTAGTTTGTGAAAGCCGAGAGCACAGCTGCGGAAATAGCTGGCCCGTAGCAATTACTGCTCATTTGTTGCTATGGAGTTTCCGTGGCCTGTTGGATCCCTGAATGTCTTGATTATTTTTCAGTGCCCATTTATAGAACATTCTGTTCATCACAAAGGGCTATGGACCCTTCTTCAAGGCTTACTCCTCACGACAGATGTGAGCCAGTCAGAACATTGCTATTTTGCAAGGGAGCGCACTAAAGAGGGGCACGCTTTTCCAACTGAAATCGGAAAAGGACTTGACGAAGAATACCGTTGTTCTGAAAAAGGCTTCCTGTTAAGCGACATTTGACGTGAACTGACGTTTGGTGTCAAGGTTTAGGGGGACCGAGACACCTAGGTGGTGCTGCAGGAGGGAGAAGTGTCATTTAAAGGACAGTTTACAGCTAAAGGAAGTCTTGGAAGGAGGCTGAGGGAGGAGTTGAGCAGGAGCTCTGCCTTTCAAGTGTCTGATTTCCAATGAAACTGTAAAAACGTAATCAATCCAAAGCTCTTTCACAGAGTGCAGTCTGTACTCAGAGGATGTCTACAGCTCATGAATAGTCATATGGAATGATCGCTGCATATGTATACAATTGCATGTGTAAATAATAGTGAGAGAATATTATAATACATGAGAAAAAGGAGAAAAAAATTCCTAAATAGGTGTCTTAGTTAGGGTTACCATGGCTGTGATGAAACACCATGACCAAAGCAAGTTGGGGAGGAAAGGGTTTATTTGGCTTACAGTTCTGCAGGACTGTTTATCATCAAAGAAAGTCAGGACAGGAACTCACACAGGTCAGGAAACCTGGAGGCAGGAGCTGATGCAGAGGCCAGGCTTACTGGCTTGTTTTCCATGGCTTGCTCAGTCTGGTTTCTTACAGAAACCCAGAACCATCTGCCCACAATAGACTGGGTCCTCCCCTATCAATTACCACTTTAAAAAAATGCCTATAGCCAGAAATTATGGAGGGATTTTCTCAGTTGAGGTTCCCTCCTACCAGATGACTCTAGTTTGTGACAAGTTGACAGATAACTAGCCAGCACATGGGTAAATAAATAATGGCATTTATACAAAGGAACTGTCCATCACAGCGAAGATGAATGAGCACAGAACTACACACTGCATCACCCACAGACCACATGCCAAACACATCCTTGAACAAAAGAGTGAGTCCTAAATCTGACAACCCTTAGAGAAGTTTCTAAGGTGTTCAAGACTTAGCAAGGTACAGTTTGTGACTTCATGATTATGTGGAGGAACTTACATAGGAAATTAAGTCAGTGATGAAGACAGAATTCAGATGGGCGGGTTCCAGGACCCAGGAAAGCCTGAGCAAGATCCTCAGCTGCACTGGTATGGCGAGGTCAAGCCCGGGGTTGTAACATTAGTCCTTATACGTCACACATACCTTCTAGAACTTTCTTGCACACTGATCTGCTCTTGATTCTTAACCAAGAATCTTGGGTTTTGTCCACTCACCATGACAGGCTGTTCCAAGCAAGCACTTGCCACTGAAAAGCAATGGTTTGACTGGAATTCTCCACAACATCCACTTTCATGGAAACTAACCACAAGATAAGAGATCACACACTCTACAGTTTGCATGATGGGATAAGAACTATCTCAAATCCCAAGAGTTATACCCAGTCAGAATGTGTAAACCAAGGCTGAGCTTTCAAACACATCTCTGTCTAAACAAAACAGAACAAACAAAAAGCATGCAATTGTGGACCAGACCTTTTTTTTTTCTTCTTCAACAGAACGTGTTGGCAAAAGCATACAAAATAAAACGGAATGTCAATTTTCATTGTTTTTTTTTTCCTTCGCATGACTTCCCTAGGATAAAACAAAATCGCATTAGGAGAGTGTTCTATAATCCTCCCTAGCCAGATGGAAAGGAACTAGGGCATTCACAAACTGCTCCCTGCCTCCCCCTGTCCACACCGAAGTCACCTCCACTCTCTGCTCAGGTGATCCTGAGGAAGCAGAGCAGCCAGCCAGGCATCTGGTTCCAACAGAAGAGCACTGACTGGGGTAGGGTGGGGCAGGAAATAAACATTTCAGCTTAAAATATATAATCTGCAACTTAACCGCTTACTATTTAGGAATCTTCATTTGTGGAACGATGTGCCAGACTCATGGGAGAGCAGGCGAGATTCTTAAGCCAGACGGTGTTGGAAGTCGGTCTTGGTGGGGTTCATGGCAGGGCTGGCAGATGATTATTCCCTGAGGAGATGCTCAGGGAAAGGGACATGGCACTCCTTTACCTACCCTCCCACAACCGGGTGTCTGTGAAGTCCTGATCCTTCCTCCGCTCTGAGGGCTTTACCTTCCAGACGGGTGGGCGGGCAGGCAGCCAAATCACAAGCTACAACTTGGGCCTAGAGGAAAGCAGAATGGCAGGCAGGTTGAGGGCCCCATCCAAGGTCTTGCAGGATGTGTGTGTGTGTGTGTGTGTGTGTGTGTGTGTGTGTGTGTGTGGTGTGATGAATTCTGGGAGGTTCACAAGGAACACCCAACAAGACAGCCTTTTTGTCATCCCAGGTCCATGGAGAACATTTCAATAAGACAGAGAGATCCAAAAGTCCCTGCGTGGAGTAGGGAGGTCCAGCCTGACTGTGGCCAAGTGACCTGACCTGTGCGGTGGAGGGATGGCACTAAAATAAGAAACTCACCAGGAGATTCTGGAATGACGAGGTGGGCAGGGAATGACTGAGGACTCCGAAGACTGATAAGAGCTCCAGTTCCAGAAGGTCACAGGGGGACTTGGGAAGATTAGGGGAGAAGGAAACTGTAATCAAAATATCAGAGGAACAACAGGGCTTTTAGTGTGTGGAAAGCCTGGACAGGATTCCAGTACTGGTCCACAAAGTAACTAATACGGGTGGGTTTGAAGCATCAGCTTGCTGTGTGAAAGTCCAACATCTATGTGAAAACATTCGGAAGACCTAGGTTGGGGGATCAGATGTTGCTGTCCAAGTCTGACAGCTTGCTGCAGAATTCCCACCCTCCTCATGTGTGTGTTTTACAAAGTCTAATGTAGGGACAGTTTTATATTACATGTGGACATGACTCTGGATAAGGTATAGACCAGTATATGGATCAGTGCAGATCATTTCACAGGCTGAATTTCTCCCAGTTCAAAAAGACAGGGTCATCTGCCTATCAAAAGTTTGCCATGGAGGAAGTATAGACATGCCAGAGATGTCCATGACATCTTCGCACACCATCTATGTACAGTCTCAGGGTTAATCCTCTAGAGAATGTTCTTCTGAATGATGGAAGGTCCCTAGCCAAATCCAAATGCCTGAGGTGATCAGATTGCTCTAAACTGCTGGCCCTTCTTCCCCAAAGCCAAAAGTAAGCCAGGAACACAGCAATTTTCTTATAGAAAAATCTAGCAAAAGGCACAATGTGTCTACAGACACATCAAAATGAGCACTCCTGTGTCTGCCAGATGGAAGCCAGCGACTGCTTCTGCTGTTTCTGCTGCCTGCTTCGAAAACAGCCCCGGTTCAATCCGTAGCCACAAATGAGAGGTCAGATCTGCAAGAGCTGAGGCGAAGGTCACCTGATGCAACCTGTGGTGTTTTCAGGCATCCCCAGGAACAGTCTGTCCTCTCCTAACCAAACGAGGCATACACATAGGAAGACAATATCCACCGGGAGTACAGCCTTCACGTTTCTGATGGTGCTGGAGTCCTGCAAAGCCCCAGGACTGTACATAGTGCTTTTTTGTTGCTATTATGTGTGTGCACAGGATGTGCAGGTGTGTACACACCACAGCACACTTGTGGAGGTCAGAGGACAACTTTCAGGAGCTCTCCAACTCTCCACCCTGTTGTCCAGGAATTGAACTCACGCTGTCAGACTTGAACGGCAAGCATTTTTACCTACTGAGCTGTCTTGCTGGCCCTCTTGGAGGGCTTGGAGATGGAAGGTAAGCCACAAGACTAGCAGAATTTTCTTTGGGCCACCAACCAACCTCCAAATAAAGATGTGGAGACATTATTAATTATGAATGCTCAGCCTTAGCTTAAGCTTGTCCCACTAGCTCTCTCTCTCTCTCTCTCTCTCTCTCTCTCTCTCTCTCTCTCTCTCTCTCCCTCCCTCCCCC
>CABHPQ010002546.1:33226-45216 GCA_902168405.1 Peromyscus aztecus
TTCTGTATGTTCTCCTTTCTCACAGGGTTCAGGGAACTCTATGAAAGAGGAGGTGGAAAGATTGTAAGAGCCAGTGGAAATGGAAGTCACCAAGGAAACAGTGTCATCTAGATACCACAGGACTGATGTACACATGACCCCACAGAGACTGTGGCCGCATGCACAGGGCCTGCACAGGTCCAAGTCAGGTGGGGTGCCAACTCTGAAAAGGAAAGTGGACATGAGCCCCCATCCCTAACCCAGAAGCTGTCTCCAACAGACAACTACTTACTGAGGATAAATTAGTTTTCCCCAGTGGAGTCTCACTGGATAAACAAATCACACTTAAGAGTGATCGCATGCCCTAAAGTATATGGCCAACACAAAACAAACTCAATGGCATTTTTGGAGAAGTCTTGTCTCAGTGCTTTGGGTTTTGTTTCGTTTTGGTTTGGTTTTTGGTTTTTGGTTTGTTTTGTTTTGGAAGGGGCAGGTTTCGAGACAGGGTCTCTCTGTGTAGCCTTGGCTGTCCCAGAACTAGCTGTGTAGACCAGGCTGGCCTTGAATTCACAGAGATCCACCTGTCTCTACTTCCTGAGTGCTGGGACTGAAAGTGTGCACCAGCACTGCCCAGCTACATTCAGTTATCTTAGAGAACATCCCGCACAGCATCGAGAAGCACGCGGATCCTGCTGCTGTTGAATGGGATAGTCTGCACATGTGCTTCGGGTCTAGTTGGCTAAAATTTCTTGCTATTCCTTTGTCTCATTGTTGTAAACATTGCCGACGGGCAGAGTGAGTTCTTTGGGCGTGACTGCTGAGCTGTCTGCTTTCTCTTTTTATAACATCAGTTACAGCTTCGTGAATTGGGAAGCTCTGTCTTTTGGCGCGTGTTTGTTTACAAATTGTATATCTTTTGTTAGCTCAACTGTTTTATCATTAGAGAGCGTTCTTTTGGGTCTGTTACAAATCGTGTGTGTGTGTGTGTGTGTGTGTGTGTGTGTGTGTGTGTGTGTGTTCTGATTTACTTGTCTAGTCTTAGTATAGCCCTCCATCTCTCCTGGTGACCATTGTAAGAAATCTTTCCCCATCATTTTATATCACACCTCCTTACAGCTCTAAAGGAAAGCACATATTTGTAGACAGTTCTTAGACCATGGGGGCTTCTTTAACTTCATACTGCACATGTCTGACGTTTCCTTGCAGAGTTTAGCTCATTTACAACTGATGTAATTGCTAGTAAGGAAGGACGTAGCTTGTCATTAGTTTTCAGCATACTTTCTATCCCCCAACTTCAATTCTTCTATTACTGCCTTTTTTTTTTTTTGGTTAAATGGGTATCTTTACTACTCTATTATTTTTGTTGGTTTGATTTTTTTTTTTTTTTAAAGACAGGATCTCTATATAGTCCTGGCTGTCCTGGAACTTACTACGTAGACCAAACACACAGAGATCTGCCTATCTCTGCCTCCCAAGTGCTGGGATTAAAGGTATATACAACCACACCCAGCTTAGCATTCTATTTTAATTTATTTGTTTCACTGGATTTAAAGAAGATGTTTTCTTAGTGCTTATGCTAGGAATTCAAATTAGCATCTTAATTTATAAAATATAGTTTAACTCATAGTTAATTTCAGTAGCATTTAAACCCTTTTTTTATAGTTCTGCCTGCCATGCTACTATTATCATGAATTATATCTTCATGCTTTTTGTACCTTTCAATATAGATTTATAAGCATTACTTTATACAGTCATCTTTAATAAGATGGGGGAAATGAGGAGTAAGAAACAAAAACTTCATTAATACTGCCATGTGGTTTCTTATCAGTGTTCTTTTGTCCTAGCACACCTTCATTTAATACTAAAGGATCCCCTGACGAATAAAAACTAGGTGTGTTACAGTCTCAATGTGTCCACGTATCAGAAACTTGGTACCCACTGTAGTAATCTGGGAGGTGGGTTCTGAAGGGCTGAACGCAGGTCAGAATTATGAAAGAGGACATAAAGCTAATTGTTTTGGGTGGCGGGTAAGTACATAAAAATATATCTGATAGTGAAAGTATAAAATCCAGCGTGAGACCAACAGCTTCAAAAGGTCTCTTCTAGCTGTAGTTAACTGTCCATTGAGGCACACAGACAGTGGATCTGGTGAATTTCAGCGTGTGACTTTTTTATTTGCCAGTGTTTCTATAATAAAGTTTAAAATAAAAATAAATAGATGAGGTGATTATCATGAGAATGGGTTAGTTACCCTGAAAGCAGATTCATTATGGACTCAAAGTTACCCTTTTCCTGCTTCCCCAGATCATTGGCTCACTTGGCTTTGGGCTTCCTTTAACACACAGCCCAAAGCCCCTGTCTGTAGCCAGTGCTCCTCCCCGTTCTTCTCTGCCCTTGGCTCCTGGAGGCTGGTGCAGTCGCCCCCCCCCCCCCCAGACTTCAGTGGAGGTGGGAAAAGGGAGTGCAGGAGCATGTCCACACACGGCAGAGCGGCTGTTCTTACCGGGTTGCTTCAAACCTTGACTTAATCCTCCCCCAACTTTTCCAAAAGGTAATTCCAACATCTTTGCTGATTTTCTCATTCATTTGAAGGAGGAGAGAATTTTTGGAATCCCTCCTCCACTACCATCATTGAAATTTCCCCGGGGTCTTCATCGGACCAGCGACTTTGTCAATCCGTGTGCTCAAGACTGCCAGCTCCCTCCCTGAGAACATCCACGCTGCCATTCCTGCCGATCCTGGTATGGTATTGGATGATTCTGGGATGGCTGGCTCACAGCTTAAGCCACTTGCCACCAAGTCTGATGACCTGAATTTAATCCCCAGGCCCCACACGGTGGAAGGGGAGAACTGACTCCTGAAAGTTGTCCTCTGACCCGCACATGTGTGCAATGGCAGGCACATGGGGACACACAGATGCATAGTAAATGCATTTAATTATAAAAAAAATAATTATAAGGACCAGTGGGATAGCTCAGCGACTAAAGGCGCTTGCTGCCAAGCCTGATGACCTGAGTTCAATCCCGAGGACCCTCACAGTGGAAAGAGAGGAGTGACTCCAGAAGGCTGTCCACACAGACACTGGGACACGCAGATGTGGGAAGATAATACAGTGACTCCGGTTCTTGTTTCCCATTTTGTTTCCCCGTCCTGGTGGGAGCGTCCAGTGTCCAGCTGGCCCATGCCTATCTAGCTCCTGCCATCTGGGCTTTAAGAGAAAGGGCTTCTCCATCCCTCCTAACTTGAGCTGTAGGACTCAGGCCTCAGCATAAAAAGCCAGATGCACACTGTCTTGAATAATACAACGCTCAAATGGGGCAACGATGTGCAAGTCTGTTCCTTTCCCAAGGCTGTAAATTCCTTAAAAACAAGAAGACACTGAACATCGTTCTCTGCATTTCTCAGTAAGAGCTATTTTCTTTCAGTGGAGGAGCTTTCATTTATGTATTCCTAACCCTCAGAGAAAGTCCATGGATAATAATCTAACAGTATAACCTGTGCAGATGGACAGGAGCAACTCAGTCCCCCCCCGGGTTCTCAGGGGAGGGGGGACACGGCAGGAGTGAGACTCAATTCAGGGCGCAGATGCAAGCCCTGTGTTCCTGGGACCTCCTCTTCGACTAGAAGGCTCTGGGGTGTGCGGCAGTGGCCCATGCCTTAATCCCAGCGCTCGGGAGGCAGAGGCAGATGGATCTCTGTGAGTTCGAGGCCAGCCTGATCTACAGAGCGAGTTCCAGGACAGGCTCCAAAGCTACACAGAGAAACGCTGTCTCAAAACACCAAAAATAAAAACAAAAACAAAACAAAAACCACTGGCAGTACTGGGCTGGATCTCTGTTGCTTCCTGAAGCGTTAGCCATCCTTGATATCTACTGGCTTTATAGAAACATTGTTCCAGCCTCTGCGCAGTCCTCACACAGGGGGTTTCCTTGGGAGCCTGAGTCTCTTTGCTCTTCTAACGAGGACACCAGTCACCGGATGTCAGGCCCACCCTCACGTGCACGACCTCATCCTAACCAGGTATGTCTTGAAGCACTCTGTTTTCAGATATGCTGACTTCATGAGGCTCTGGGTGAGCATGGCTTTCAGGGTACACAACAGTGTAGAATCAGACAGACCTGAAGTGAGGTCCTGATCTCTTCCTAGATGCATGACCTCATAACCCTCTTTCTCCTGACAGCAGTGATGTTTCATTCAGGTGGCGGTACACTCTAACTTGCCCCAGACTGTCTCAGACATCACTTACATCTTGTACCCACCGACTTCCAGAAGTAGTTCAGCTTAGACAACAGGTGACTGGATGAATGTGGGTCGTCGCCTAACCTCCAGAAAGTCTACGCAGATGGTCCTACCTTGTAGAAGAGCAGCAGCAGCCAGTGCTGGGGCCAGGCATCTAGAGCAATGGGTGGGAACATAAAAGGAAAGCCAGAGCATGAAGCCAGAGCCGCTCACGGTGTGGAGTGTGGGAAGGACACCGAGGAACAGGCTGATGGGAGCAGGGCAATTGCCCAGGTGAATCCTGGATCCTCAGCACCGGCAAACACTAACCGAGCATTGGTGACTCCCACCTCCACATACTCACTTTCCTGCTCAGCACAGCCTGGCGAGTAGTACAGCATCTGAAGTTAATTAAATTCATGGGGGAATTATTCTCAAGGCAGGTTTCACTTCACTCAAGCATGGTAATTGCAGCTTTTCTATGTAGACAATCACCTCTAGCTCGCTTTTCTTTCCTAATTTGTGAAATGACACTTTTTCCATGAGCCTGTAAGCCTGTCTTTTGGGGTTTGGCATCAGAATTCACAGGGCATTTGCCAGGCTTGCAGTTCCCAGGGCCCGAGTTCAGACCCGCTGCGTGTGAAAAATGGCAGCGACCATCAGAACCTGGCTTTAAAATAATTTGCCTTGTAAATCTTCTGCAGTGCCGTGGCTGGGTTGTATGTTCTCATGGGGGCGTGGGCTTTCTGCAACATGGAAAATGGGAGTTCTGCGTGGGCATGAAGAACTTCCAGAGCTACCACACTGTTCTCATCTGTCACCAAATGTGATTTAAAAGTATTCTTCAAGATTGTTGAAAACTTATCTCCATATACATCTAGCTGTGTGAAGCCTTAGTGTTTTACTACCATTCACAGGTGGCACTCTGTCTCTACACAGCTCAACCATGCTACTGGATAAAATAGCCATGCTGAATAAAGCCATGCTTATGTTTTGCTTTGTTTTGTTT
Organism: Peromyscus aztecus; assembly: GCA_902168405.1. NCBI lineage: Eukaryota > Metazoa > Chordata > Mammalia > Rodentia > Cricetidae > Peromyscus > Peromyscus aztecus. The sequence goes on from CABHPQ010002546.1 coordinate 38,433, forward strand.
TGTTTTCGAGACAGGGTTTCACTATGTAGCTTTGTGCCTTTTCCTGGAACTCACTCTGTAGCCCAGGCTGGCCTCGAACTCACAAAGATCCACCTGTCTCTGCCTCCCGAGTGCTGGGATTAAAGGTGTGTGCCACCACCGCCTGGCTTGCTTATGTTTAAACTAACTCATTCAGTGCCACATGTCACAGACTCAGTGGTCACCTGGGTGGCCCCATATTTGCAGGGCGGGTGCAGACCCTCCTCTCACATTGAGGGTTCTGTTGGACCCAGCTCAAGGGCAGTGGGCACTGGAGTCACCTGGGAGCTCTCAAAGCCTTATGCCTGATCCACATTGTAGCATGAATCTTAAAAGTTCTTATTAATAAAATCAAACCTCAGCCAGGTATTGGGGTGAACACTGGAAGGTCAGAGAGACAGAACGAGCCACAGCTAATCTCACCTGGCAAACTTCTCAGCTGGTCTTGCTTCCTCAGACTGGAGGCCTCTGAGTCTTCATCTAAAATGGGTCTCAGCTGAACTGCTGCTAGAAGCCTGAATGCTTAACCAGCCCAAATGCTTCCCCAGGCCAAATGCCTCTCCAGGGCAAATGCCTCTAGTTTCTGGTCCTCACGCCTTATATACCTTTCTGCTTTCTACCACCACTCCCTGGGATTGAAGGCTTGATTTCTGGGATTAAAGGCGTGGGTCACCATGCTTGGGTGTATTCTTGAACACATGAATTTCTGCCTCTGGAATGCCAGGATTAAAGGCGTATGCTACCACTGCCTAACCTCTATGTTTAATATTGTGGCTGTCCTGTTCTCTGACCCCAGATAAGTTTATTAGCATACACAATATTTTGGGGAACACAATACCACCACACCACATCTCTGGGGTGAACTGGCCTTTAGAAAGGTCATGTATTAGTCATGGTTCTCTAGAGGAAAAGAACTTATACAAGCTCTGCCTATACACGGGATTTACTAGAATGACATACAAGCTGAGGTCCAGCTAATCCAACAATGGCTGTCTACCAACAGAAGGTCCAAGAATCTAGTAGCTGTTCACTTCACAAGGCTGGATGTCTCAACTGGTCTTCGGTTTACCCCAGAATCCTGAAGAAGGAGGTTCTAATGCCAATGAAGGAGCAGACTTGCTAGCAAGAGTGAGAGCAAGCAGGCAAAAAGAGAGCTTCCTTCTTCCATTCTTTATTATAGGATACCCACAGAAGGCGTGGCTTAGATTAAAGGTGGATCTTCCCACCTCAAAAGATCCAGATTATAAGTGAGTCTTCCCACTTCAAATGATTTAATTAAGGGAAAAAAATCTCTCACAGATATACCCAACCACTTGGATTCTGGTTAATTCTAGATACAGTCAAGTTGACAGCCAAACGCAGCCTCCACAGTCACTTGGACTAGACTCAGAGGCACTGTGGAGCAGAGCTCACCAACTCCACTTGTGGGGCTTAGAGTCCATGAATGAACCTGGGGATGGGCATTTCTGGTAAGTTCCTAGTGACATTGAGCCTCTAGCCTGAGAAGGTAACCATCTGGCAGGAATGAAGATATTCTAAAGAGGTACTTGGGCCCCTTGCTTGGGTGTCAGACTATTAAGATAATAGTTCCCCCAAAGCTAGAACTTCTTCAGGAAACGGAGAGAAGGAAGGGGCTACCTAATGTGTCAGCCAGAGTAGGAGCTCATCTCCCAGGAAGAGATTTGCAACTTGGCAGACCACTATACAAGACAGACTGGAGCTTAGGCCATGATGGTGGGTGGAGCCACACCTTGACCAAAAATGTTTAGTTACACATATCTCATGCCCACCACTTAAACCTAAACCTCATGTTAAGACTAGGGAAGATGGACTCGGGGATTCACTGCTCCTCTTTCCAGTGGGGCCACATTGAATAAATGTTCTTTCTCTGCTTTTCGCTAGTACCTGTCTGTTGGATCAGCCTGTTGAAGACAAGTAGCCTAGCCTAGCTTGTTGTGGGAAGTCTTTCTGTATGCTGTGAATATGTGTTGCTCCCATTGGCTAATAAATAAAGCTACATTGGCCTATGGCAGGGCAGGATGGAGCCAGGTGGGAAAATGCAAGAGAGACAGTGAGAGGAGAAAGGAGAGTGGGGGAGAGGGGAGACGCCAAACTACTGTCTAAGGAGCAACATGTAATGGGACGCAGGTAAAGCCACAGAACACGTGGCAATGCATAGATTAATAGTTATGGGTTGAGTTAAGTTATAAGAGCTAGCTAGCAAGAAGCCTGAGCCATAGGCCATATAATTTGCAATTAATATTAAGCCTCTGAATAATTATTTTATAAGCAGCTGCAGGACCACGGGGCCGGGTGGGACCAGGTGGGATCGGAGAAACTTATAGCTACACTAGCTTGTTAGGGTTGCCAGCAGCCAGGCTTCAGACCCTAATGGGCTCTAGAGCAGCATGCTCTGCAATCCTTCTCAGAAGAGGTGGCTCTAGAGAGGCGATCTTGTGCCCACAGAGCACCGAATGCCACCCCTGCCCCTCACTAGCTCCCTTTGCTGCACATACCAGGAGCAATCAGGGGGCCATCTACCTCTAAGGACAGGTTTTAGGAGCTGCAGGAACTCTCCAAGCCGGGACCAGTATCTGATGTCAAGGGAAGCTTCCCATTTTGACCCCCTGCTTCACTCATCCCTGAACTGGATGCTCTGGTCTCAGTCCCATGTTCGTGGACACAGACGAAAGCCCATTGCAGATGCCTGGGTCCCCACAGCTGCAATCCACGTATCAGTCTTTATCTCCTTCCTGGCCTCCCTAAAAGGGGTAAATATGGGACCCGGCTCTGCACTGCCTGTGACTTCTGGGAGCTGTGGTCTCACAGACGATGCTTTAGGATTACACATTGAGACCTGTGAGTAACACTGGTCTCAAAGAGCATTAGCCCTGGTCGTCTGCATCTGCCCAAGGGGGAATCTTGAAGCACTGCCTTGGGTCTGTTGAAGAACTCTCCTTCAAACTATCTATCAAAACAACGCCCCACAAACAGGATTACAAGCCAATCTGATCAAGGCAATTCTTCAGGTTTTCTCTTCTCAGGTGACTCTAGGTTGTGTGAAGTTGACTATCAAAACTGCTCAGGATATCTTTTTATTATAAACATTTCTGTGTGTTTAAAGAAATGGAGTCTAAGTGTATCTGAGTTGCTCAGTTTCACTACACTTCGAACTTCTGTTTTGTGTCAAACAAAACAACCTTTACTACTAACAATTTTTATTAGTATATTAGAACACGAGATGGATGTACCAGGGGCTGGAGAGATGGCTCACTGGTGAGAATCACTTGCTGCTCTTACAGGAACCTGTCTTAGGTAGCTTACTCTTGCTGTGATAAAACATCATGACCAAAAGCAGCTTGGGGAGAAAAGGGTTTATTTCATCTTACAGTTGTAGATAACATTCCATCCCTGAGGGAAGTCAAGGCAGGAACTCAGGCAGGGCAGGAACCTGGAAGGAGGAACAGAATCAGAAGCCATGGAGAAACACTGTGTACTGGCTTGTTCTTCATTGTTAGCTAAGCCTGTTTTCTTTCTTCCTTCCCTTTCTCCTTTCCTTCCTTTTTCCTTTTATTGAAGATGGCTTTTTTAATACAATATATTCTGATACAGTTTCCTCTCCCCCTGGTCTTCCCAGTTTCTTCCCACTTCCCTTCCCATGGGATCCACACCTTTCACAAACACCTAAAAAACAATAATATAGTAAAATAAGATAATATAAAATAAAAAAACGAACAAACTGGAATAAGACAAAACAACCAAACAAGAAGAAAAGCCAAAGAAAAATCACAAGAAACACACACACACACACACACACACACACACTCCCTCACACAGGCATACCCTAAAAACATACATCTGGAAACTATAATATATATGCAAAGGACCTGTAGAGATTTTTTTAAAAAATGACCTGACTTAACATTATGAGACAAAGAACCTCCAAAGATGTTGTTGAGTTTGTTTTGTGTTGGCTATTTACTGCTGGACATGGGGCCTGCCCTTAAGAGTGCTTTGTTTTCCCAGTGAGACTCCCCTGGAAAAAATTAATTTTTCATTTGCAAGTGACTCTCAGTTGGAGACAGCTTCGTCAGTTTGCTTTCTCATATGATTCAAGACCATGGCCCAAGGTTGGAACTGCCTCCAGTGGCCTGGGCCTCCCATATCAATCATTTACCAAGAGAATGCCCTATAGCCTTGTCTCCAGGCCATCTGATGGAGACATTTTCTCAACTGCAGTTCCTTCTTCCTAGATAACTCGAACTTGTATCAAGTTAACAATAAACAAACAAATGAATAAAACAGTCAGAACAAACACCTTCCCTGCACCCATGTCAAACACTTTACAACTGCCTAGAACTTCAGCCCCAGGACTTCCAGCATTTCTGCAGACACCAGTATTCACATTCTTAGACACATGCACACACAAACACACAACTCCCCAAACACACACATACACACAAAATCTTTAAAAATTAAAAAAGACAAATATATCAAATTCTACCTTACATCAGAAGGAAAGTTATATCAAATTATTGGGACTAATATGCTAAAATGAAGTGTGATCAGCACCTGAAAACACTGACCAGCAAAGGAATGGTTTTCATAATTAATTGTTAAAACCCCAGACACGTGGAAGTCCACTGATGTCATCCTTCAGGTTTGCTTTCAGACATGCCATTTCCAACATTCTCCCTGGAGTTCCTGTCTGCAGTGAACTGTGGGTGGGGGCCTAGGAGATGATAGAGTGTGTGCTTTGCACGTTAGGGCTGGATTTCAATCTCCAGGATCTATATAAAATTCTCAGGCACGGTGCATATGCTTGTAATCTGCACACTAGAGAAACAGAGACTGGAGGATCCCTGAGATTCACTGGCCAAACAACATAGCCTAATTTGGGAGTTCTGGGCCAATGAGAGACTTTGCCTTAAAATAAAGGGGACAGTGGCCCTCAGAAATGACAGCTGAGGTTGTTGTGCTGGGGAGTTTTGTCAATCTGACAGAAGCTAGAGTCATTTGGGAAAAAGGAGCGTCAATTGAGAAAACTGTTAGAATTCCTAGCCACTCCCCCAGCTCCATGACCGCACATGCGCTGGCAAGATGCTGAGTCATCCCAAGGTCTTCTGCCCATAATCTGTGTGCATGCATGGCGTAGCCATGTAAGCCCATATGTGCATGGGGAGGTCTATAAAACTGGGTTCCCGCCTCTCCTGCAGTCATTCATTCCATAGGCCTATGCACATCTTTCTTTTTCCCTTCCCTTAATAAACTCTTACAGTGGGTTTTGTTGCACCTCGTGGCTTTTCTCGCATGGTAAACAGCACTACTTAACGAATAACATCACACTGAGTAATAAATAACAAAACACCCCCCAACGAACTGGCATGTGGGCAAGCTTGTGTTCATTCTCTTGATTGAGGACTGATGGTGGTGGGCAGTTATTGTAGGTGGTGCCACTGCTGGGTTGGTGTCTAACAAAGTAGGTGGGGCAAGCCAATAAGACATGCCCTCCACGGCCTCTGCCTCGGTTCCTGCCCTGACTTCCTTCAGTGGTGGTCTGCGATGTGGAAGTGTGGGATGAAGCAATGCCTTTCCTTCCCGAGTGGTTTTAGTCATGGTGGTTTATCACAGCCATAGAAACCCAAACTAAGACAGTTGCCCCTGGCCTCTGAATGTGCTTTGTATATCCACACACATACACGAACACCCATCAACCCACTGACGCACAGACAAGCTCTCTCTCTCTCTCTCTCTCTCTCTCTCTCTCTCTCTCTCACACACACACACACACACACACACACACACACACACACACACACACGGAGGTGGGGTGGTGTGGGAATAGAAGGTACTTCACGAAGTTCTTCCCATGTCTCTCTGAGGGTGCGGTTCAGGTCAGATGTGTTTGGATCACACAGCAGGCAGAAAGTCCTTTCACACATGTGAGGATTCGGTTGTCTGGAGCCTGTTTGGGTTCAGTCTTCATTCTGCAGTGTTCCTTAGCCATCAACTTAACCCCCACCCACCCCCACCCCGAGTTCCCCAAATCATAAGCTGGTGGGGGCAAGCCTGTTGCTTAGATCTCAGCAACACATGCCCAGACTCCAACTTCTGATTCTCCACATTTGGCAACCTCTTCCCCTCACGCTTTAGCTTTTCAGTCAGGAAATGAAAGAGAAAAAAAGAAACACAGTTGAGGCTCCAGTCTCTGCCTTGCTAAGTAAAACAGATCTTTGCCTCCCAAACTTCAGATTCGCCTTGGGTGACCATTGCACTTGATTCTCCAGGAGAAAGGCACAAGTTACGGGCAGCCTTGGAAGGGCAGCCTTCCGCCTGACCCTGATTTCTTGTTGCTTGGGGAGGCTATTGTTTACTTGAACAAAGAGCAGTCCAATCAGAGCTGTTAGAAGCCGCGTGCATTGTCGGACCTGGCACAGATGGGGGGGAGGAGGGACTCTCGGTTAATGAGCTGGAGGTGCTCCTCAGGGCCCCGCCACTCCTGCAGACAACAGATCTCTGCTTCCTCCACCTCTATGGAGCCTCCAGACCCGGTGATACTGTGTCTGTCACTTCTGGAATATCAGAAATGCCCTGAAGGTGGCTCTAGGCTTCTGTGAAATTTTTCATTAAAGCTGTGCTTGGAGTCTTTATCCTTTTCTTTCCCTTTGAGGCAGGGTCTTTCTGTTACATACTCTCACTGTCCTGGTACTCACTGTGTAGACCATGCTGGCCTCGAACTCACAGAGGCCCACCTGCCTCTACCTCC
>CABHPQ010002548.1:0-25205 GCA_902168405.1 Peromyscus aztecus
ATTTGTACTGAAATGTGATTTTATTTGTATGTTAATAAATAAAGTTGTCCAGAGGTCAGAGTTATTTAGCAAGCCATAGCGAGAGCTGGGCGTGGTGGTGCACGCCTTTAATCCCAGTACTCAGCAAGCAGAACTAGGTAGATCTCTGTGTGTTCAAGGATACAGTCAGCATTGGAGACACACGCCCTTAATCTCATTACCAACCATAGACCTGGAGGTCTGTACAGAGAGGCAGTGATGAGACAGCCACGTAGTTGGGTTTATGACCAATGAGAAGGAAGAACCAGAACTCTATTTAAGGACAAACGCACAGGAAGTAGCCCCTTTTTTCGGAGAGGTTTCTTGGCGGAAGAAGCTAGCCAGCAGCACGCGGGTAAGCTCCTAACTCTGACCTCTTGGGCTTTTATCTTTACCTTGGCTCTGTGTTTCTTATTTAATAAAACGGTTAGTTACATCTACAAGATTGAGAAGGCCAGCCTTAACTACACAGCAAGTTTAAGGCTAGCCTGGGCTACAAGTTTGAGGTTAGCCTGGGCTATGAGAGGGACACAGCTGTGTGAGTATGGTGATGCGCACCTGTAATCTCAGTTCTTGGGAGGCGGGGGGGGGGGGGGGGGGGGGGGAGACTGGGAATTCAACATACAGCTTGGGCTAGATAGTAAGTCCCAGGTCAGCCAAGGCTGCAAAGCAAGACCCTGCATCAGAAAGGTAAAATGAAAAGGAAAGAGGGTTAAGCAATTTGCTTATAATCATCAGTAGTTAAGTGACAGAGTTTAAAGGAAATCTATACAGTTTAAAATCCAGCTTTTAATCACCAAAGTAAATAATAAAAAATAGAGTACTTTCAATAATAAAAAAATTTACAAAAAAAAGAGATCTCTACAGGGGTGAGGGGGTAGAGGCTGGGGTGAGAGTAGTCAGAATGCATTATACACATGGTAAGTCCTCTGAGAACAAATTTAATTAATAAAAATAAAAACAGAAATGCCTAGTAATTGACTTGCTTTAATTTTAAAATTCTAGTGTAAAACTACTAGAAGAAAACATAGGAACAAACCTCCATAACACGGCCTTGGCAGGAACCCCAAGAATCACTCTCAACAAAGGACCCCAAAAATTGTACTCAACAAAGCACTCCAAGAATCACACCCAACAAAGCAAGAACTGACAAGTGAGGTTTTATAACCCTGAAGCTTCCACACAGTCAAGGGAATAACAGAGTGAAGAACAATTTCCAGAACAAGGGAAAATATTTTCTATACAGATATATGAGATATATATTTCTAGATAGATAGATAGATAGATAGACAGACAGATAGATGGTGTGTGTGTGTGTGTGTGTGTATGACAGGGAGATAATATGTAGAATCTAGACAGAATTCCAACAACTCAACAGCAAAAACTCAAAATAAAACTAAAACACTAAAACCAATTTTAAAATGGGATGAACGTTGAAAACTAGTTAAGATTAAAAATGTGTGAAATGTTGTGCAACTTTCCAAGTCGATGTTTTCAATGAGGAGCAATCAGAGAGTGGGAAGGAGAACACACCTCAGAGACATGCGCCAGAGGATGCGAGCCGCAGCATCATTTTTAGAACAAGCCAGAAAGCAGGGACAATGAAGACAAGGCTGTGGCATCTGGAGACTGAAAGCAATCCGATTTATTTAACTTTGAAGAACAAAAGCTCATTCTTCTAAGGGAAAAATCAAAACACATTTTCTGTGTGTGTGTGTGTGGGGGGGGGGGGAACCATTTTGACGGCATTGCCAAAATAAACCAGGCGGAATGTAAGTCAGAACGAGCTACAAAAAGGAGTTCAAGCCACAGGGGCAGGGAGGGGATAGGCAGAAGGAGAGGACAAACAGACTTTGTTTTTAAAAGAGGGAAGGAGAGAGGGAAAGAGAAACCCTACTCCGTCTGATGTGCTCTATCTAGAACATGCTGTGGTCCTTGGTAGCTCTAAGGGTCACCTCTAGGACCTCCATGGACACACAGAGCTGTGGGTGCCCAGTCCCCTGTATAAGAAGGTACAGTATTTGCATATCACCTGCACATGTCCTCCTGCAAATTCTAAATCATCTCTAGATTGCTTACAATACCAAATGCAAGTAAATGCTATGTAAATCGTTATCATCGGGCTGCGTTGTTTAGGGGACCGTGGCACGGGAGACAGGTGTACGCGTGCAGTACAGAGGACTTGATGAGAGACTTTCAGTTGCATATTGGATGAATCCAACAGCACAGAATCTGTGGATATGGGAAACTGACTCCACCAAGCTTAGGTTCTGTTAAAAACAAGAAAGAAGTGTGGGGGGTGGGGGGGTGAACAGGGAGGAAGAACCCTATAGTGAATGTACAATAAATTAAGGTACTGTGGTTAAATCCAATTTAAACAAGACACCTTTAAGGGGGAAGAATACAACTTCAAAGACTAAGTCAACTATATAATATAAAAACAGGTCAGCCTTTTGCTACTTTATGAGCTACTTTTTCTCCCCCTAGACTGGGCCTCCCAGTGTAGCCGTGGTGGACCAGAAGACACTATGTAGAGCAGGCTGCTCTCCAGCTCACAGATCGGCCTGCCTCTGCCTCCCGAGGACTGGGAATAAAGCAGTGCGTGCATGCATCGCACCCAGCTACTGTTACGTTTTATGGCAAATCTTCTCACTCCATCCAGAACCAGAGATTTTAGCCCAGATGAAGATTCCCAGGTTTTCTCGATTGAAAGCCAAGCCCCATTAACTGTCCAGAGCATACCTTCTTCAGAAACATAAGAAAATTAGTAAGAAAATGTTAACTAATATCTAATATTTTAAATACTAATGACTATTGCTTCCTTCTTCTTCTGGGTCCATACTCTGTATAATTCAGCATGGTCACAACCCCAGACCTGTTCTTCTTGGACCAGGTTGATAGCTGTCTGTGACAGCGGAAGCCAGGCTACCTGGGTTCCACCCTAAACTCCACCAGTTCCAAATGAGTTGTTTCTGAACCTCACCTGTAAAGTGAGGTACTCAATTGGTTCCACGGACTGTAAATACTCAACTATTATTCTCTCTGCTTTTGATTTTTTTAAATTTCCATAATAAAAACTTTTCTTGTTAATTTCAAAATTAACTACAGTAAATTAGAGTCTCAGAGTATATGTCCCCGTCTTAAGACTATTAGGTGAATTTCGCTCTTTTGGATAGCAGACCACAGTACGGCTACCCTCCACTGAGAGTCAACCTCATCCTAGACACTCTTGGCACTTGCCTTGAAACAATGCATTAATATCTTTATTTCATATAAAAAGGAGGCATGGGCAGTTAAGAACTATTTATTTCCAAATGGACTCATGATGGAGCTTGAGCCTTCTGGTAGAACCCAATTATGTAATCCTGGTAGATGTCAGTGTGCATTGTAGAGAATATCAAACTGCAAACCGGTTCCCTGTGGTCAGGACTTTGGGTAATTAGATCAATTTCCTGAATCTGATACAGATAGAAGTCGGGCCACGAAAGCCAGCTGAGCAATCTTAATTCCTTTAACCTTTCTAAACCTTGGTGTGGCTGTAACCAGGGCGGAGTGTGGCAAGAGGGTGCCCTTGCAGTCAGTTCCTGCCTGCCACTGGGCTGTGCTTCTTAAGCAGGCAACTGCTGCTGTGGGGCGTGGGGGGGCGGGGGTCACATGCACACTGTCAGCATGAGCCCACATTTCTTGCTGGGCTTTCATCACCTGAGACTTCAAGAGCAGGTGTGTCCCTTCCCAGACAGGGACTTCAGTCAGCTTCTCTGATTTACCCAGGTCACTCAGCAGTCCACGTCTAACATCAAAGGTACCACCACCTCTGTTCAGTACTACTTTTCTGGGTGATGGGCATGTTCTACGTCTGCAACACCCAACGGGGCAGACTCCAGCCTTGGCTATCATTTGAAATGTGACTAGTACATTAAACCTTAAATGTTTACTCTGAATTAATTTACATGTACGTAGCTGTGGTGATTTGAAAAAAAATGGCCCCCAAAGGGAGAGGCGCCATTAGGAGGTGTGGCCTTGTTGGAGGAAGTGTGTCACTGTGGGGGCGGGCTTTGAGGTCTCTTTTGCTCAAGCTTCCCTCAGTGTGACTGTCAGCTGACTTCCTGTGGCCTGCAAGATGTAGCACTCTCAGCTCCAGTATCATGCCTGTCTGCACGCTGCCATGTTCCCCACCATGATAATGGACTGAACCTCTGAAACTGTAAGTGAGCCACTTCAATTACTTTTTGTTTCTTTATAAGAGTTGCCTCGGTCATGGTGTCTTTTCACAGCAACAGAAACCCAAACTATGACAGTAGCCTAGCTGACAAGAAGCTTCCCTAATAGACAAAGTTCTAGAACCATCGATCTGTAGTAACGTTCCCCAGCCAGGGCCTAGGGCCTAGGCTTCCTTCTCGGGAGCACCCTAGGCCGATTAGTCTGGCCCATCGTCTCTATCTTACAGTCAGAGACCTGGGTACAAAGCGTGGATCTTCTCTCCGGTGACATGACCATTGATGCATAACCTATCCCCACCACCACCACCAGTTTCCTCGTCTAGGGTGACAGTGTGAGCCTCGTCAGGAAGCGTTTATAATGATGACATGGTAGACATCATCAGCACTATGTGCAGAAAACTAGAATTCCAAGCTAACAGCAACCGCTGCTACTAACCATTTCATCACCCTCTTTCCCTATTTCCTCTCAGCTGAGAAGCCGAACTTTTCTGCCTTGCTCTTCCTCTTTAAAGAAAATCCCTAAGCCAGGTAAGGTAGCTCACTCACACTAGTAATCACAGTAGGAGGCAGAGAAGGGACTTGTGAGTTCAAGGCCAGCCCAGGCTACACGGTAAGTTCCAGGCCAGCACGAATATAGTTCAGAGATTCTATCTCAGAACAACAACAACAACAACAAAACAAACAAAAACAACAAACAAAAAGCCCGTTTAGCCACTAAAATAAGAAGGGGCCAGGTCTCTCCCAACACAAGCCTACAGGAACCAGCTCTAAAGAGGAGCCAGTACCTCCATGCCTTAGAGAGTTAAGGAACACAGCTCCTCCAGATGACTTCCAGAATGTCTTCAGCCTTTTGGACCTGCAGACTATCAGAGACGCTTCAACCAAAACCTCCTTTATCCCCTCCCCTCACCCTCCCCCACCAAATGCGAATTAACTCAGGATACCAGCAGCACTGTCCAGCATGGCCAGGGTCACCTCAAGGCAGGTGGTGATGTCTTCACGTGCCAGTGAGACATAAAAGGCTGCCATGCCTGGCCCAAGCTGCAGTGTTAGAGTGACACAGAGAGAGATTTGAACCTGGCAGCCAGATCCCGGCCTCAGGCTCAGTTCTGCCAGCTCACTGTACAGTTCGAGGACGTGCCTGATGTCATCTGCCCTCAGATCCTCTATACGCGACAACCCTTCCATCCTCAAGTTCAAGCCTTGTCCTTTTACATACAACAGGCATAAAGGCAACAGACGCTCCTCAAGCCAGAAAGGAAGGAGTCAGAAGAAAGCTACAGGAAGTCAGTACAGGGAAATGGCTGATTGGAGAGCTCTGAAAACTTCTGAACAAAGCAGAGAAGCGGTCGCCTTGAGGTCTGAGTGCTTCAGAACAGCCCAAGGAAAGAGCAATGTTCCCAGTAGTGGAGGGGGCGGGGTCTCAGAATAATGTTATTACTGAGTACTGCAGAGTAATATTCCAACTGGGGGTATTGTATTCCTCGATACAGTAAATGAGGGAGCACTGTTTCCAATTCAAAACACCGGCATGCTTGTTCCAATCTTTTTCAAACACTGTTTCCTTAAACACGGTAAGAATGTACATCTTTTGCTCTGTGGCTTTTATTTTGTTTGACATAGGGTCTCACTGGCCAGTCTCAAAGTCACAATCCTCCTGCCTCAGCCTCCCAAGTGCTGACATGGTCCTATACTACCATTCCAACCTGGGGGTTTTGTTTTCTTTTTTATTCCTTTTAAAAGCAGAAAACTTAATAAGCTTCCAACCCTTTAAGAGCTTACTTGTTGTACATTCTAAAATTCTGGATTTTACCCTTTTCTGAATATAAAGATGCTGGAGCGACACTATGGACTTCCTCCCTGGAAGTGATGCACCTCCCAGCATGCTGTGTGACTCCTGGTTCACCAGTCTCCACCCCTCTCCACAAGGGGCCCTGGGCAGACAAGTAACGGCGAGGACTCGCTGCCGCACAGTCATATCAGCTTCAGGGAAGTCCTCTCATTCCCCTCCAATGTCATTCCCATGTGGCCACAGACCCCAGAAGGGCTCCCTACACCTCCTCCCTACTCTCCCACACTCTGCCCCCACGTCCCCAAACCCACAGCTCACCTGCTACTCCGTGTCACTCCGTTCTCTCTTCACGGGCGTCACGGGCACGTCGCCGTTGACACTCTCGGCCCCACCGACGGACATCAGACTTCTCCGCTCCTTCTGGTTTGACTTGTGCTCCACTTTGGTAACTCTAAACCTGAGGAGGTAAAGGGGCGATGTGACAGGGTTTGCTTTCCCGATAAGCAGGGACTATAAGTTAAAAAATAAAAAATAAAATCACTCGCCTGGAGGACACCAAACTAACTCAGCCTAAAGAGGGAACAGCAACCAAGCAGCTGCCGGACAAGAGGGGCGCATTCCCCAGCAGACCCTGAGCAACCACCCCTGATAGTTCATGGAGCATGGAAAGTCATCAGAAAACACTTAGTCTGAACTGCTGAGTGGCCTGAGAGCTGTGGTTTCCAACGGTGACATGGGCATTAACCACAGAACCCCGGTGAACGGGAAAAGTGGGTTACATCGAAGATGGACATGACCAAGGTGGTCACCACATAACCTCCTTGAGCAAATCCACACCTGCCAGGCGGAGGAGCCCAGGGGTGTGGCTTCACTCCTGTAAGCTGTTTCCGCTTCTCAAAGCCAAATTTAGGTTAACTGTCACTCCAGATTGGAGAAAAAAAGTAAGTAACTTAAGAGACTTTCATGGAGAAAAGTCAAAGCTATCTACTCTCTGCTTTTCTAGAACAATACCATCAAATCCTCACTCTTCCAATACCAACATTTAGACAGCTATGGCTCTACTCTCCTTTAAAATGACCTAAAATAAAAATTTCCTTCTTTGTCCAAAATGAGATCACCAGCCACCAAGAGGAGGAGTCTGGGAAGTAGAGAACTTGTCCTGTCAAACTAAAAGAGTCTGAAGCAAGCACTCTGAAAACCAGCCTGTGATGATTAAAAACCCATCGTACCCAACAGCTAGGAGGGGGTGGATTCTGAGCCCTGACCAATGCACGCTGGACCCAAGCGGAGAACTAACTTTCCGCACATTTTCAATCATCTAACAGCTTCAGTTCTCGTTCACTGCACTCATAAAGTCCCGTGACTCGGCCTCTTAATGCGGACCTTTATTAAGTCTACTCATGAGCTGTAGTACTGCTCTGCTGTGAGTGGTAGACATTCCTCAGCCTTGTGGTTACCGTTAACACAGGACCAAGTGAAAATCACAATAATAGTGTTTAGAACTGCCAGTGTTCCTTGAATGCTTATGAGCCCCAAACCATTCTGAAACCTTTAACTGAGTCACCATTTTAGTGTTTTGACAGAAGCTCTCAGAGGTGGGTGTGACTGCCTTCTCACTTTGTGCAGGGGGAAACCGAGGCACGCTGTGACATAAGAGTCTGTAAGCAGCGATACCAGGACTGGATCAGGGTCAATACAAATAGTCCAGGCAGCTCTCCCTAGAGACTTGTCCTAACTTAACTGCATGGCTTACCTTGCCTGACTCCTGCAGGGGTGACCTTTCCCAGTGTGACACATTCCTAGGCAATGCACTTCCTGTGTAAGCTCAAACTACACAAGTGTCCCCTGCAGACCTGCTCAGGTCAAGTCTCACTAAGATGTCTATCAAACAGCAGGATCTTCACCTCACATGTGGGTCACAAGGAAATGATGCTTTGGAACTGAGGTACCCAGTACACACAGCAGAGGTGACCTCAAAGAAAGCACTCAGTGTCACTGGTGTGGATCTTAAGTGGCAGAGACTGGAAAGTTCTGGACCAAATCTGTCTGTCTATATTCTTGATGTATGGCAGCATGACATTTCCTGACTGCTGGGAACTCTGGTGAAGACAAATGATCAACAGGAGCCAGTGGCATGTGAGTCAAATAAATGATACATATCACCCACCCTCGGGGCCGGTTTCACTAAGAACCCCTTCAGAGCGTCTCCCCCACATCTCTCTGTTTACAAACCTGCAGAGTCATGAATGCAAGGGGCCTGGAGCTCTGGATAGCTGTGTGAAAAGCCACACACTGACCTGATCACCTGTTTTAGATTCTCACAAGAGAAACAGAAACACGTGTTCTGGGCACAGTTGAGAGTCTGGGCTCCAGCCATTACAGAGAGTAATTAATTGCCTTAAAACATGTTCTATCCAAAGCTGTCCAGTCTGTGAGAAACACCCAGGATTCAGACCAGGACACATCTAAGAAGTCAGGCTCATGAGAACTTACCCTCAAATGAAAAGTTAAGTATAAAACCCGTAACCACAGCAACCAGGTCCCACACAAGCAACACCAGGACACCTTACCTGCCAACAGAGAGGACCGTGACCTCCCCTTGACGACGTGGCCGGCCCTCTCTGGACTTGTTGGTGGGTCTTATGAAATGCCATCGCTTGTGCCTACAGCGCTGGCACACATCCCGCTCAACGACACCTCCCACTGTGTGCAGATGGTGGCCGCAGACGTGCTTCCCGGGGGTGCCTCCTGGTGACAAGGGCCCAGGACTCACAGGTGGGCTCCCCGGGGTGCTAGGAGTCACAGGGCTGAAGAAGGCGGGGAGGAAAAAGAGAAAGAAAAAAGATAAAAATGGCTGCTTAGACGAAATCCCCGTGAAGGCAGTTGCTCCCTGAGATGCAGGAAGGTTTAAGCAAACAAACCTTTAATTGTACAAATGAACTTTGGGAACCTGCCCTGGGCAGCACTTAGCTCTCATGCAACAACTGCTCATTCTAAACAATAGGCTGGGGAATAAGGCACTGTTTCCAAAGATGGTACACAATTTGACTTCACAGTATTAGATTCTTTTCCAATACTCCCATCCTCCTTCCCATGCAATCACAGTGATTGCTCACACACAGCCCAGCATCTGCCTGGAACTCCAAGCAAAGATGCCCTGCATGTGCCATGGTGGGGGGGGGGAGAACCACAATTATCAGAAGACTTAAGATTGTCAGAAGATAGAATCCAATCTGTCTATTACATCAAAGGAAAATCTTAGGTCAAGACATAGAAAGTGGTGCTCGAAACAGATGCTGATGTGGCTGACTGGAATAGGAGCCAATTGTCTCCTAAGAATGTTTTATGTGTTAATTTAATAAATCCTCAGAGATCTTTATGGCGTATGCATTAATTTCCTCATCATAAAAATGAGGACATTTGTAGCACGAATCTTATCAGGTCTTATTAATAAAATCAAACCCGGAGCCAGGTATTGGGGTGAATGCTGGAAGATCAGAGAAACAGAATAAGCCACAGCTTTCTCACCTTGCCAATTCCTCAGGTGATCCTGTTTTCTCAGACTGGATGCCTCTCAGCTCAGCTGTGCTGCTCAAAGCCTAAAAGCTTAACCAGCTCTAGTTCCTGGTCCTCACACCTTATATACCTTTCTGCTTTCTGGGATTAAAGGCTCACTTCCTGGGATTAAAGGCGTGAGTCACCATACCTGGCTGTTTCCAGTGTGACTTTAAACTCACAGAGATCCGGATGGATCTCTGCCTCCCAAGTAATAGGATTAAAGGTGTGTGTGCCACCATTTTCTGGCCTCTATATCTAGTGACTGTTCTGTTCTCTGACCCCAGATAAGTTTTTAGGGTGCACAATATTTTGGGGAACACAATACCACCACAGACATTGGAGCTCAAAGAAGCCAAGTATCTTACCCAGTAAAATAAATAGCACCAAAGTGGTTTGGAGATCCAAACCTAGAAAAAAATCAAATGTCGAGCCCCCACACTCAGGCCCACAGCTACAGACAATGTTTCAGAGACAATGGTGACCACCTGGGGAACCCAGAAGACATTGGCCAGACTAGCTAAGATATACAAAGGAGAACTATAGATGTAAGATTGTCAGTTACATTCAGAAGACACATACCAAGCCTATGCTAGAAAAGGAGGGCTCCAACCTAACAGGGCAGGGCCAGACTGACCAGGAGTCAGCCCTCCGCCACACCTGAGACCAGTACTTAATACCTGCGATGTGCAGCAGAAACTCCAAAGCCACACAGACGGCTGGCAGAAACCAGCCTCCGGGCTGCTGGCAGTCAGTGGACTAGCACACTTCAAAAGCAGTCCGGGCCATGCTCGAATGGAGGGCAGTCCAAACAGTCCAGACACCCAGAAGAAGACACCAGTTCCCGAGTGCTCTTTAGCAATGTCCTTAAAGTTGTTCAAATACAAACACACAGTAGGACCTCCCTGGAAGAAGACTGTTAGCTTGGCACCATGTATTTGAAAACCGAGCTCAGTTAACTGCATCCACTCAACGAGTATTTACCAAGTACCAATGAATACAAAGTCCAATTATAGGCCCTGAGTCACCTGAGTCCAGGTTCCGAGGAGCTAAGGAGCTAATATGTAGTGAACACCAGCTATCTGGCCAAAGGCAGGAAACAAGTCTTTATATCCTGTTTTTACATACCCCTCTAATGTGCACATCCAACATCTGACAAACACATTCACATTAAAGAGGTGTTAGGTGCACTGTGCAAGGGCCACACAAAAAGCAGATGCTCCTTTTCACGCCACTCCATCCCAGTCCAACATCCTGCCACTTCCTGCATATTCTCTGGCCACCCAAACCGCCATTCGCAGCTGGACTGTGTACAGGACCTGTCTACACCAGCACCTGCTTGGAACACCCAGCACAGGTGGCACTTCTTTGTTATTGACCTTCTTCTGGTCCCCAGAACCCCCAAGCTCCAGTCTGCACCTCTCATAAGACCTTACACACCCACCATCTCTATGCCCCACCGACTGAATCCCTCTAAAGCAAAGATCTGTGACTGCCCTACTGTATCCTGCACCCAATCAATGCTCCTGATTAGTGAAATGGAGACTTGTCTAGACATCTCATCATCTATAGATAATTACAATGGAATCTGGTACTCCACAGCCATAAACTATAACCAGTAATACAAAACCAGATGGCAGCAGGCACTCTAAACTGACCAGGTTATCATTTAGCTGTCGTTGTTCATAAAGGTCTTTCAGTACCTCAAGTGCTCTGTGTTCCTGGTCATAATCTAATGAAATTAGCACAGTAGTTTGCAGACAATGGATCTGGAGCTCAGCAGGCTCAGTTAACTTGCCCACCACACAGAGGCAGGACACAATCTCGCTGCAGCTCTGAACCTAGGCTCTCACTCTTAGCCACTGACTTCACTTTCTCCAGCGCTAGCCTTGAACACACAGTTGTCAACCAGGGTTGCTGGGAGCTAGGCTGATCCAAGCTTTCTCTGAGGCCCTGGTGTATGGAGAAGCAGCATGGCTTCTCGTCTAAAACCAGGAATATGCTTGGCAGAGCCAGCCAAGGCCTGGGGGCAGGGCCTTGGAGGAGCCTCAGCTTCATCCTGAGAACTCAATGCTTCCCAGCCTAAGGAGCTGTGGTTAGCAGTCCCATGGCCACTGTGTGCTCAGGCTCTGGAGCACTGGAGGTTCCCTTGTACAACCCTGTTTGACTGGCTTCCTGCTGACTGCACCCCATTGCATGATGGCTTTCCACTGACTGCATCCCATTTTCCACACACAACTGCATATAAGACGCTACACTTCTTAATAAACTTGCTTGGCACAAGCCATCGGCTTACACGAGAGCTCTTGGTCCCAGCTTTCTGTCTTCTTTATCTTCTAATCCCCAGCTCTCGCCCTCGACACCGAGTGGTTCTGGACCCTATTCCTAGAGTGCCAATCGCTGGGTGATGGTCTCCCAGGAAATACTGACAGTGTGTGGAGACATTTTAGGTTGTCACACTCTGAAGGCGGGGTAGCGCCTCCCTGTACCAGCCATTGCTCTCAGCAAAGACTTGCCTGACCTCAAATGTCACAGTACCCAAGGCTAGAGGCCAGCTCCAGCTGAGCAGAATACCAATGGCATCCATCTGAACAAATGAAAACTGTCTCCATCCATGGGAGAGAGACACTCACCTTTCAACATCGACCACGCAGTTGTCAGCTACCATGGCTTTCAAAATATCTGCATTCGCTGAAGAGAAAAAGAAAAAGAACTAAATGAGGTGAGTGAGTAATCACTGCCACCACATTAGAAAAGCTGTCACTGAAACACCTCAGGCCTCCCTTCAGTTCACAGAGGAGTTCCCGGAACAAGGTTGAGGAGATTCCAGGGTCCCGGATGAAGAAAGGGGAAGGCTTACTTTGCAGGTGGCCAACTGCCTTTGCTCTCCACTTGGACTAACAAGAGCCCCTAAGTCAGGACAAATCATTCAAATTTATGTGACATAGGAGGACTTAATTTAGACTTACAATGTTCATTCTTTAAAATCCCAAGTATGTGAGTTGTCAACAAAAGCAAACCGAGCCTAAGCTTTCAGGCCTGACCCACACCCACGGCCTCCGTTCCTCCTTCTTACAGAGTGGTCAGTCAAAACTGCTCTGAATGCCAAGTGTCATTTGGCTACTTAACTGCCAAGGCCGAAAGTCATTACCAACTCCTAACCTTTCCCATTGGTTCTTAAAGCACTGTTCTCATGACTCATCACAATAAACTCTCCAGAGAGGAAAGAATAAAAGAATTACTATTTACCGTGTGAGCGGATGGGAGCATGTAACATTTTACATTCAAATGACATCCCCAGAGGACAATTCCCTCTAGCTCCAACTCTGATGCTGGACGTGTTGAGAGTTAGGATTCACACGCTACGTGTGCCTCACAACCTGACTTCCTTTTAGCCCCATCCAGTTTTTGTTTCCTACCCATCCCCTCATAAACATACGATACCAAAGATCCATATCTGCTTATGACCTGTGACATGTCTGTTGCTTTATATATAAGAGAGAATAAAGTTCTTGTTTTCATTTGGGGCTGCTCCATGGTCTCCAATACCTCACTGCAACTTTTAGAAATCCATGAGAATGAGGGTTATTTTTAAGAAATACATATACATGTCATCCCTTTCCTGAAAAAGTACTTTTTTTTTTGGCCTTCACAACTGTGAGGGTGTCTAAAACCACTGCCAAACACAAGTGTTACTGTAAAACCAAGCTTTTTTATTAAAAAAAAAAGCACTGAAATTAGATCCATAATATCTCCACCCACGCAACAACAACAACAAAACCACATTGACTCCACAAAACACACTTCATAATCCTGTGATACAAGTCATTTTCCCTTTTGACTGTTCATGAGGAGTCAGGAAAATAGTTTCCTTTCAGATAACAGGCCGGGGTGTTGCTTTGGTTTGGATGTGGCTTGTCCCCCACCTGTGTTGAGAGCTTGGTCCCCAGGACGGCTTCTGTAAGTGTTCCCATTGCTATCCTTGGCTACCTACCCTTTGATGCTATTCTCTCTGGAGTTTGGTACATGATGGCAGCACCCTGGCCACATGGGAGGTGGTGCTATGGGAAGTGGTCCACCCTTTGAAAATCAAGTGAAGGTGATTAGGTTACTGGACACTGCCCTCAGAATTCAGACAGCTCTTGAAGTACCCTCTCTCCCTCAGTTCCCAAGAAGGGGTCGGTATAAAAATGAGAGGGCTGGGGGGGGGGGGGTAGCTCAGTGCAGAGTGTGTGCTTAGCATGCATAAGTCCCTGGATTTGAGTCCTAGCCTGCACAAAGAGGGAGATGCGCTCTCTCTCTCTCTCTCTCTCTCTCTCTCCCTCTCTCCCTCTCTCCCTCTCTCTCTGGCTTCCTGGTTACCTGTGTTCTCTTCCTTTCACCCACGCTTCCAACATGCTGCTGGTCACTAAGACGAGATCCAGCTAAGCGGACCCTCACCAGAGTCAAATCAATGAGGCTGCCTGATCTTGGACTTCCATCTTCCAAACTGATCTGCAGCAACCACTCTTCCTTTAAACAACGCTAGCTTTGTATGCTTCCTTATAAATGACAAGACGAAATAACAAGGTACGTAGTCTTGGATACGGCTTATATAAAATGCACAGTAAGTGGCCAGTTTGTACTTTGCCATCATTTACCAAACTTAACAAAAGAGAAAAAATAACAAACGGGAAAGATGCCAATGCCGGCTGTAATAAAAATTATAATGATAAGCATTCGTAAGAGAATTGTTTAAAGTTCCCTGAGAAAACAAGAGTCTGTTAAGTAAAATATGCGTGGCGTAGCTACGTAACCATATGGGTGGGGGTGGACCTCTAAGAGCGGGTTCCACCTATTCCTCCCTGCTCTTCCTGCACAGTCATTCCACAGGCCTATGCACACCCCCTCTGTTCCCTTCCCCAATAAACTCTTACAGAGGGTTTTGTTGTGTCTCGTGGCTTTTCTCGCACGGTAAACAGCACTGCTTAATGAATAACATTGTACCCGCTTAATAAATAACACTTAATGCTTTCCAAACTTCTACACAATGCACGAAAACCCCACTGACCACACAGACACTGCTCAGTTCAGCTCTATAGGGCAAGATAACTTAAGAGACGGCACTAAGGTTACTCTAATGCTTGACATCAGGAAGAAAATGATCAGTGTGTGTGGGTGTGTCAAAGAGCTCTTAAAACCCTGAGAATTTCCTGAGTGAAATTTCCTGAGTCAAAGAGGAGTGTCCTTTGTTATTCATAATGAGCTACTGGATCATACCTGAGTGTATGTTAATGAGGTGAGTCAGGGTGCAGTCATTAAAGGCCTCGTGATTGGAGGGCGGTAGCTCTCAGCCGGGGCTCCCGGCTCCCAATACCTGGCCCCATGCCTCTCTTCCATCCTTTGTCCTGTGTTCTATCCTTTTAACAGATTGCTAAATGTAACAGTATATCCCTGAGTTCTGTGAGCCATTCTAGCGAACCAGCAAACCTGGGGAGGGGCCTGGAGGGATTCTTAGATTCTCAGCATGTAAGTTAGAGGAACAGAACTGGCCATGTAAAGTCGGGCAGCCTGGTGGAACTACGCTTTAGCCTGTGATATACCACACTCACTCCCAGGCAGAGTCAGAGCTGAACTAAATGGGCCGTCGAGCTGGCATTCAGAGGTGAAGAGCTGCTTGGGTGGGAAAACTCCGCACACCCTATGTTGGAAGCATGGTCTGGTTTGGAGATATGACTCAGTGGTTGAGAGCACATATCGCTCTTGCAAAGAACTCAAGCTTGACTCCCGACATGCACGGCGATCAGCTCACAGCCACCTATAACTTCAGCTCCTGGGAGATCTAACACTTCTAGCCTTCCCAGGTGTTGTGGGATATTCTGTATGTTAAATGTGTTGCTCTGATTGGTTAATAAATAAAATACTGATTGGCCAGTAGCCAGGCAGGAAGTATAGGCAGGACAAAGAGAGAAGAGAATTCTGGGAACAGGAAGGCTGAGGCATAGAGATGCTGCCAGCCGCCACCATGAAAAGCGAGATGTAAGGTACTGGTAAGCCACAAGGCATGTGGCAACTTACAGATTAATAGAAATGGATTAATTTAAGATATAAGAACAGTTAGCAAGAAGCCTGCCACGGCCATACAGTTTGTAAGCAATATAAGTCTCTGTGTGTTTACTCGGTTGGGTCTGAGCAGCTGTGGGACTGGCAGGTGAGAGAGATTTGTCCTGACTGTGGGCCAGGCAGAAAAACTCTAGCTACATCCAGGCATCTGCAGTCACACACACACACACACACACACACACACACACTCTCTCTTAAAATTTCAAAATAAATCTTTAAGAACTATGTAGTGCCACAGTGACAGTACAACAATAAAAATTTGCCTGCCCAGCAAGAGCCAACCCCCGAGGGACAGTGACCTAAGCCAAAATTGACTTCTAAAACCAAAGGCGCATGCTGAAACCCTAAGCAAGAACGCCACCGGGGGACTCTGGCTTCTTAGTGTGGACACCTTCGGCCTCATTTTCACCCCCTTTCTCGGGCTTAAATCTATATTAAATCTTATTAAACCCCAGCTTTGCTTCATTTGAAAAACACCATGACTATAGATTAAATTTACCCATCTGACAAATTAAAAATTTAAGACAGAAAACTGCTCATATATCAATACTGCAAATGTTTAAAACTATGTGATATAGGAGTAAAAAAACATGGGAAAACGTTAATGTGCTTCATGTTATTCCCTTTTCATTTCTTAAGAAAAGTTTGGAGTATGGTTACATTTTTTTTTTTTCGAGACAGGGTTTCTCTGTGTAGCTTTGCGCCTTTCCTGGAACTCACTTGGTAGCCCAGGCTGGCCTCGAACTCACAGAGATCCGCCTGCCTCTGCCTCCCGAGTGCTGGATTTAAAGGCGTGCGCCACCACCGCCTGGCGGTTACAATTTATAAATATCGAGAGTGTCAGTTTTGGAAAGTGACAATAAAGTTTAAACTGAAAGAAAGTTTGAAGTTGGGCTAACGACAGAAACTAAGTTGGGATAGCTTAGTTGGGATGTGCTTGTCCCTTACAGCGGAGAATTTTAGCTCAGAGTCAACATGAAAGAAGACTAGGTCATAAACTAGTGTGCTCGAAGCCAGTATTGGCAAATCCTAGGCCCCGATGGGAAGCCTCGGGAAGACAAATCCTATGTTGTCTAAGTTTGTTCTTTTTTTTTTTTAATCAAAACTGAAAGCGAGACACAGCGTTGGTGGCTGAAAAGGGCCCTATAGCTAGAACTGGACAGAAGGCACTAACCACGCGAACCCAAACCCCGGGGCCTCCCTTTCCTCACCTGTAAACTGAGTACACACCAACTTTACATGGATGTGTTGAGAAGTAGGTGAGAACCCAGAGCAAACTACTAGACCTAAGCCAAACACATAAGCACGGCCAGAAAACAGCTGAAAATCTTAGACTGGACCAGGCGGGCACACTCACTGAATACTGGCGTGGGGGGGTCCCAGAAAAGGGCTGATGGCGGAAGGGTGTTATGTGCTGATGGAAACGCACACATGTAGCATGTCAGTGAAGGGGCAAGGAGTGCCACAGACCTTAAAAATTACTCAGAGCAAAGAATCTGCTCTGGTTCGGGTGTGGTCTGAAATTCATTCATGTGTTGGGAACACGATCCCCCAAAGTCACACTGATGGTATTTGGAGGTGGGGCCTCAGGGTGACTGGGTCAGGAGGGCTCTGCCCTAATGAACATTCCGTCTACTCACGGATTCTTGGATTCATGGGTTACTGAGGGAGTGGCTTTGTCATAAAGGCACGTTCTTTTTGAGATGATTGCTGTCTTTTCGGGTCCCCAGGTCAGAGTGCAGCAATGAAGGCCCTCCCCAGACGCCAAGCAGATGCTGGCCCCGTGCGTGGAACTGCTAGCCTCTGGAACGGTGAGCTAAATAAACTTCTATTCTTTATAAACTATCAAGCTTGTGGTACTCACTTATAGCAACAGAAAATCTTAAACTATTAAGACAACCCCCAGCATTCAGAACAATGTCCCTAACTTATTTAATAACAACTGAATCCTTCACTTTCAAAGTTGGCTTGAAATACATTTCATAAGTCTGAGCATAGTGGCACATGTCTATAACCCCAGCATTTAGCCTCCCAGGGAAAGGTTGACCTGGGTTCAGGACCATCCTTAGCTATATACTGAGCTCAAAGCCAGTCTGGACTACATGAGACCCTATCTCAAAACAACAACAACAACAACAACAACAAAAAAAAACATTTAAGTCCTAATGCTTTAGCTCTTCCCAGAAGATACAAACCTCAGAGGCAAGAAGCAAAGCGGCATTTGCAAGCAGTTTGGGGAAGAAGGAACAGGGAGAGACACATGCATATTTCAGTGTGGGATATTGAGGAAGTTCTGGAAGAGTGACGACGCTCGGGTAGCACTTAGAATGGACACGGATGCTACTGAACTCTCCACCTCCAAATGGTTAAACTGGTAAAAGTGTGTGTGTGTGTGTGTGTGTGTGTGTGTGTGTGTGTGAAAGTGTATGTATACATGTGCACACATGGAGGCCGAAAGTCAAGGGTGTCTTCCCCAATCACCCTCCTCTTATTTGGAGACAGGTTGTCTCAGTGACCCTGGGGCTCACCGATTGGCTAAACGGGCTGGTCAGTGCACGCCAGGGCCCTGCTGTACCCACCCGCCCAGCACGTGTGTTACAGGAACCTGCCGCCACTCTCCAGTTCTAACCTGGGTCCTGGGGAATCAAGTTCATGTCTCATATTCGTGAGACAAGCATTTACCCAGTGAGCCATCTCTGCGGTCTCTTAAAACAGTAAATCTTACGTTTTATAGATTTTACAGTGTTTAAGTGTGGGAAACCAAGAACTAGGTAAGATGTGAATCCTTATGACACTCAGCATTTCACGTGCGCTATTTCACAGTGCTGGGTACCAAGCATGAGTGTGGCTCTCACTCTCTAGGAGGAAACGGAGGCTTCATAAAGCTACATCAAGCACGGTTTGACCAGAAGCTAGCAACCTGAGGGCTGGTCCTCTGCGATGGCCACTGAGGCCACCAGACACCCACAGAGGCAAACAAACGCCTGTCGGGACTACGCTGGAAGCTGAGGTATTATAGAGCTCAGATAAAGCAGTGAGAAGCCGTTCGAATTCTGACTCGAGATTTCTAATGAGACGGACCCGCCCCGAAACAGGAACACATTCCTACCTTCATTCTTCATGATGTAGTGGACAATTTGCCCAACCGTGTCACTGTTTTCATTTACGCTGTCATTCAACTCTAGAGGAGAAAAAGACAGGGCAGCGTTGTAAATGTCACCAGCGACAAGAGCAGCGAATGGGCTCCAGACATTCACCGTGGAGCCCAAGACCTCATCCAACAACTTCCAGAAAGTTCAAGCACCCTCACACAGGGCTAAGATTCTGCCTTCGGTGCTTCAGCCCCCACCTTCCCGACGTCTCGGCTTTGAGTTCCTTGGCAGAACACATTTAGAGATCAAAAGAAAAAGGCTCAGGGCTATCCATCAAGACCAAACACCCACTCACTTTGTATGACAATACAGGAATGCATTTATATCCGTCCCCGCGGCTCTTACTTTTCCTTATTACCTTAAACCCTCGGGGGAAACAAGAAGGCTAGCTAAAAGAAACACCACTGTCCTTGGGTTTCATCTCGTTGCAGACTTGCTGTCTAAAGTGGGTCTACTGACCTATGTTTTCAGCTGCCTCAGTAAGTATTCATCCATGTTTATAAAACGCTCTTTTCCTTCTAAACAAGATACCTAAATTTGGGCACCCGTTACTTGTTTACAAGTTCAGTTGACTTGGAGAACTCAGTACCAGCAGTGCATGTGACAGTCAGCAGGAGGAGGAACAAGCCTCTGCTTGGAAACGATCCATATAATTTATTTAGCAGGAGAAGACGAGACTGAACCGAGACACTGCATCCCCACTTGGGAAGACGCACGAGTAGAGCAATGGCACACCCATGTACCTGCACGAATGTCCTCTGCACCCCAAGGGAAGTTTCTCTCCCATGGCCCAGGGATGTTTGGACAGGCCAAGTGGAAGCTGCTGGCTGAGCCAACCTACACCAGTTCTGCTCTGCTGACAAACACTCAGGGCTGGTTTGCTCACTCGCTGCTCGTGACTCATCATGTTCACCCGTGTTCCTCAGCCTCAAAGGTCAGTGGGGGTGGAAAAATCAACAGTCCAGCAGGCTGGCAAGGACTGAGAAACCTTCCCCCACAGGCCCTGCGGGTATGCTCCACGGGGCGACCTGCTCCAAATATCACCTCTCTGCAAAGATGCCACAGAGGTGCTGAGTGGGATGTAGAGAGTGATCTGCTAGCCCTCGGGCTCATTGGGAAACCTCCCTAAGGCAGTACTGGAAAGGAATATCAGTGAGGAAAACAGGATCTGTGGGGTTTATCCCAACACTAACTATCAACTCATATGCAGAGGAAAAGGTGAGCCGCCCTGACGTTCACATGGGAACGCCGGTTCTTGCCACACCTCCACTATACTATGCCTACATCCATTCACTTAATAAGATAAAGTCCAGTCACTCGGATTTTTAGCAGAACTCCCCCCGTAACATTAACACCAGAAACCTGATGAGACTTGTTTCATGTTCCCACCATCCTTATTAGAATCTTACTCAATACGTAGTAGCAAGGATTAAGGTTTATGAGTGGCTATAAGTGTCAATCACCAAAACGCCTTGTCTCAAAATTTCACAATAACCCTTCAAGGTGGAGATTATGCTCATTAAAGCGAATGTCAATAGAATTAGAAATAAATACACACAGCAAGAATAACAGGCCCAAGGCTACTGAGCTCTGAAGTAAATGCTCAGCAAGTATTCAGTAAATGCAGGCAAGGTTTCAAATGCTGATTACTGCAGAAAATACACAGTTTCCTCATTCAAAAAATGAATTATAAATGAAGTTTTTTTTATTTAGTATCTGTTCCTCGACCCATTAAAAAAAAAAAAAAGCAAAGGTTACTTACCTATCTTCTCTACTTTTTCCTCTTCAACTTCCTGTTCGGCCTCTGTCGTGCACCGATAGCCTTTCTTCTTAAGCAAGTGGCAGATGAGGACCCCAAGGAGACCCATGATGAAGAACACAGGCACAAGCACATACGCGATATATTCCGGGTGTCCATTCCCAGTGTTGTTGGTGGGTGACGACGGAGTCGTCTCTGCTCGCGAGTGCAACACGTGGTTGCCAGTGTTGTCTACAAAGAGGGAGACGCACGGCTATGTTAGATGTCTGCGATGACCCTCTGGAAACATTCCCATTTCCATTCAACGTTGTGTGCTCCCAAAGCTGCAAGCTATACACAGGTCTGGGGGGGCCTGCTGCATGGGGACAAAAGGTGAGATCACGGGCTAGAGCTGAAACAGTCCAAAACCACCTGAACTATGAGGTCTCTATAACAGGATGGAGAAGGCACAGGATTTTAGTAGAGTGCCCCGCACAGAATATGCATGCACGTGTTAGGGGTATTCCAGCACAGTACTTAGTAGTTAGTTGTGTGTGAGGACTCAAGAGTCACGGGGTGAACGCCCAGCTCCACCTTTTAGCAGCACTCTGACAAGGAGCAATGATCTAAGCGCCAAATGTCTCTGTTTCTTATGAAACCAATGACTGCAGGTCAAACGCACACAAGCATTTCTGCCGTAGCAAATGCTTACCCTCTTGTCCAGCACTTTCCAGGGACGCAAGCGCAGTACACCGAGTCAGAGAGACAAACACCTTGTCCTCGTGTGGCTTATGTTCCAGAGGGATTGAGTGAACTAAGATGGTTAGGGCACAAAGAAGAGGGAGAACACGAGGGGTGGCCTCAGATTTCTGGCCAGATGTAAGAATGGAAGCCCATGCATCTGGTCATTCACTGATCTAAATAACATGCACTGTGTGCCTGCTGTGTGGAGAGCTGCTGCGGGAAGCTAGGACCAGAGGGATGAGGACATTAGCCCACTCCCAGGTGGGAACTGGGAAGGTAGCATCAAGGTAGGCATGCAGATCAGGTCACGTGGAAGGAATTCATGTGTGCTGAGAGACCACAGCACTCGGGCCTGTCCACAAGAAAAAGGAAGCTGTGGTTTGGAAAAACAAAGTCTGCTTTTCGATCTATCACATGGACTTCTCCCAGAGGCAGCCTGAAAGGGCAGACAGTGTAAGGGCCACGTGGCCTCTGGAAAGGAAGGCAAAGAAAGCCTGGGCACCCCATCATGACAAGTGCCTAGGAAAGAGAGAAAACAGACTGCAGAGAAAACCTGTGGGACACACGGGGAAAGCCATGAGAACATGGGGAGGAAAGGAGCCTCTTCACTCCAGAGGCTGACTGAAGCCTCTCCCTAGATGAGAAGCAAGAACTACGGCACAACTAGCAATTGTTGTATAGGCTGCCGACATACGGATGGATGGATGGATGGATGGATGGATGGATGGATGGACGGACGGACGGACGGATGGACGGATGGATAGATGATGGGTGGATGGGCAGGTGGGAGGGTGGATAGATGGATGGACGGGGTTGGAGGGTAGACAGACGGATAGGTGGATGAATAATTTTATCTTGAAATAACAAAGAATCAGACTTGGGGCCTGAAGGTATATGACCCTAGTCCTCATGACCCCTCTATTTTCTGGGGATCTCAAACAAGACTATGAACTCTACCCAGTGAGTCTGCTTATCCTCTGGTATCCAATGATCTACAGTTTCACCTTATTAATTGTAATCCTGTCCAAGCCACTCCTCCCTGAGGAACCTCCTGTGCGACCCTCTGAAGATAATAGTTTCAAAACCCACCCAGGTGCTCTATGTGTTCCTTGTAAAGACAAAGGGAGACCCTGTAAGAGGCCCACGCCTGTACTCCTGTATGTTACTTTCTTCTGAGCACCTCTCCCGCTTTAAAATCTGTGTAAAAGTTCTTCTAATAAACTCTGCCTCTGCTTCATACCAGCTCGGCTTGAAATTCTTTTCTGTGTTAAAGCCAAGGTCAATTTTACCTGAGTTGGGGTGCCTAAAAGATTACGGGAATTCAGGATGCCGCCAGGAACAGAGCGGAGCTCAGCTTCTGTCCCTGCGGCCTCTGGCTGAGCAATGCCACAGAAAAATAAGCAGCAAACAAGAGGAGGAGGAGGTCAGGTTGGCGCAAAGCAAAGGACAACACAGCGTTTGGCTGGAATGGACTCTGATATGATAAAAATGAAGCTTCCTACATAAGGAGTGTCACCTACCCTGCCAAAGAAACCCCCAAGGCAGAAAGACAGCATTCTCGAGAACACGCTGGTAAGAAGAATGAGTGTTGTGTGACTGTAGTCACTCGGTAAAACATGAGCACTGGCCCTAACAGCAGTCAACAGCATCAAAGTGAAGCATAATTGTGCAAACCGGAGCCCATGAAACAAAGGGCAGCTTCTTTCTCACATGGAAATATCCATTATCTTTGAGCAGTAAAGGAAACTGCCGGTTTCTTCGGTTTGTAAATGGTTGCATTCATTACTTTATCAGGCAACGTCTAGAATTTGAGATGGCGTAATTTTTTTCTTATTTCTCAAACACATGCGCGCGCGCACACACACACACTGCACCTGACTTTTCACAACAATGCATTGCACATATAATAGAGACCTCGTTGATTATTATAAAATTTTAAAATCCCCCCCCCTTTTTTTTAACTGTTCTTTTTGTAGTTAGATACACAAATACCACTGTCTAAAGGATTCGGTAGGGTAATATGTTGTATAGGTTTATAGCCCGGGGTCAATAGACTATATCATGTAAGTGGCAGTAGGCTGCACCATCTAAGTTTAGGTAAGTGTACTGTTGTCCGATGAAGTATTTCTTACAATGTATTCCTATCACTAAGCAATGCAGATCTATATATAAAAAGTATGTATGTGCCGGGTGGCGGTGGCTCGCGCCTTTAATCTCAGCACTTAGGAGGCAGAGCCAGGTGGATCTCTGTGAGTTCGAGGCCAGCCTGGTTTACAGAGTGAGATCCAGGACAGGCACCAAAACTACACAGAGAAACCTTGTCTCGAAAAACCAAAAAAAAATGTATGTATCTACATATGCATAGATATGTGCAAGACCAGAAACATCTATTTAACTTCTCTATAGTTCTGAGCAAGCCTGGTTGGTTGGCTGGTTGGTTGGCTGCCTGCTTTGCTTGTTCCTCCCTCCTTCCCTTTCTTCCTTCCTCCTCCTACCACACATTCACTTCATGTCCCAGGGGCATCTGAGGGCAAAACAGCTTTCCTCAGTCACTGCCTGTTTCAGTCAGAAGGTGAAGATCAGTGAGCAGTTGGGAAGCAGGGAAGAGAGCAGTATCTCAGAACTGGCATCCAACAGCGTCTCTGAATCCTCAATCAGGTGGTTGAGAATGTCTTCCCTGTCCACTTGACATCTGGTAACCTCGCTGCACAGACAGAGATGTGTGATTTGCCATCAAGAACCATTTCCTTAATCTCAGTTACTGTACAATGAAAGAGCTGCAGGTGATAGAAATCTAAATTTGTGAGCCATGCAATTCTAGAGATACAAAAAGCACTGAAGTTAAAATTAAAAGCTCAGACTGCGGGCGGTGGTGGCGCACGCCTTTAATCCCAGCACTCGGGAGGCAGAGGCAGGTGGATCTCTGTGAGTTCGAGGCCAGCCTGGGCTACAGAGTGAGTTCCAGGAAAGGTGCAAAGCTACACAGAGAAACCCTGTCTCAAAAAAACAAGCAAGCAAACAAACAAAGAAAGCTCAGGCTGTCTGGAAGATGGAACAGCTTAGCCACTTAGGAGACATCTCATCTTTAGTGAGCAAAATGTCAATGTTCAATGCTTGGTTTCCTCATCTGTAAAATGCAATCAGAGAGACCGCAGCTGAGCCGGGGCAGGGTGGCACACACCTGTAATCCCAGCACTGAGAAGACTGGGACAGAAGGACTTCAGCCCAAAGCCAGAGAGAGCCTGTCTCAAAACAAGCAAAGTACTGATTGCAGTCTCGATGACTTTAAAACACAGCCCGTTTTTAGAAGCCGCTCTCACGGACAGGTGCAGCCGCCATTTCCTCTCCTTAAAATTCTCACTTTTGATACAGAATTTGTTGGGAGCTGGTGCACTGTCAGTGTTAGACCCCAGGCCTTAAGGAACTGACCTCCTACTTCCTGTATCTTTAGGCATTTGCTCTTGGCACTCAGCCACTGGCTGTACAGAAGCCCAACCTGTCCACACAGAAAGATTAGCAGCAGGCATGTTTGAATGTGCACCACATGCCTGTATCTGGCTCCCAGACCTTATCACAACTGACGCCATGATGGAAGTACCATTCAGGCCTATGAGGAGCCCAGCAGGTAGGCAACACCTACTGAAACGTGAACAAAGACCTAATCTATCAAAGTCCACAGTTCCGGGAAAGTCCATAAAGTACTAACCTTGCTTTTTGGTTCTGTAGTTCTGCTTCTGGCTAACTGCTTCTGCTAACTTAGTTATGTCAACCCAGGATGTGTTTTTTGTGTTTAGAAGCTCACTGTGAGAAAGGTTCTGAGCGACACTGGGATCCTGCATACGCAGTGTAGTTGCTGGCCAATTAATAAAAACTTTCTATTGGTT
>CABHPQ010002548.1:37761-52544 GCA_902168405.1 Peromyscus aztecus
AAACTGGATCTAGACTCCATGGCGGAAAGGAGTTAGCCAGAGTGATTACCCATATCCTAATTTGGTAAGTACATCATAGCCTTCCATGCATCACAGTAGTAACGATAGGAAGACAAGTCCAGCAGGAACAGCAAAGGTCAGACATTTTGTCCCCTTCCCCACCCACTCACCACACAGGCCAACCCCACGGAGACACTGGTCAAAGGTACCAAACACGAATGGGGCACAGAAATCAGGAGAATCCCTCAACTGAAGTCTAACACTTTTTTGAGTGCCATGTGGAGGGCAGGTACCAGTCACAACTTCTGGGATACAGTGATGACACCCTGAACCCCAGCCACACGCAGCCCGTGCGTGACAGCAGAGCCATTCCTTGAGAAGGGCTCCCAGATCATCCACGGAGCACATCCACCCCCATTCTAGCTTGACAGGTATTTTTTGTTTCGATTTTACTTGGGTTTGGGTCTGGTGCAATTAGCTTCCATTTGCCAAATGCCCGTGGTTCCCAAAGACATAAATAAGCAGGTTATGTTCAAAACTGCTAAGCCTGAAGCTGTGCACACTGGTCAGGAGGCCTTTTCTGAAAGACAAAGGATGCTCATCCACACCAACAGTGAGCTCCAGTCTGCAAGGATGCAAAAGAAGGATGCTAGAAATAGCCGTCCATCCCTAAGCCAGCTCTGGGAGTTGGCCCTCAATGTGACGGTCACAGGACTCCAGCCCTCTGCAACTCGCCAGGTCCCTACAGGGACACTAAATCCAAGTTTATGTAACCTCACCAATGGCCACTGCCCGCTTTTCAGAAGACTGTGATCCTAACAGATCTGTTCATGTTCCTTTCAAGAAGCCAGGCAAGACGAGGCTAGAAATGACTTAAGCTAGAGAACGCCAAGTAGTACAAGCCAGAAGAAAACGACCAAACGGGAAGCAGAAGACAGGTCCAGATGGCCCGTTTCCTTAGGAGGGGAGCACTGGATATCCCTGAAGCAATCAGTGGCTCCCCTGAGACTGACAGAGGGGAGCTGATACAGAGGACCAGGCCTTTAGGGGCTGGATACCTGGCTTCTGGATACAACATCCCTGCCAGGGTTGGGAGGTCAGCCAAATCTTTCCAGCAAGCACAGACTAGAGCAGGAACTACCCACACAGGAAATAAGGGTCCTGAGCAGAAGAAAGGCTTCCCACAGGAGCTGGCCCACCTCCCATCAGTGGGGACAGGGAGATTCTCATCCCCAGGAAGTTCTAGCAGCTGTGATTTCCATGCTCTGAGCCTCTGGGGTGCTCAGATGCTTTGCCACCGACTGCTAAAAGCAACCCAACTTCAGTGACAACCTCGGTGTTTTTACTTGCCTTAATTTTCTTTAATGCTCACAACTCAGAGAGATGTTCATGTTGAACAAGTTGTGTTGCACAGGTGCACAAGCATGTGTGAATGTGTCTGTGGGAGCCAGAGATCGGTATCAGGTGTCCTCTCCAATTGCTCTCCACCTTGTTTTTTTGAGACAGGATATCTCACCTACTGGCTAGAATAGCTAGCCAGCACATCCCACAGATCCTCCTCTCTCCACCTTTACATACACACATACACACACACACACACACACACACACACACACACACACACAAAATGGGACCACAGTTACCCAATGCCTGGCTGTTTATATACAGGTGGGTGCAAGGGATCCAAACTCGGGTCCTCGTGCCTACATAGTGAGTGCTTTAGAGATGGAACCATCTTCCTGAGCCAAAGTTATTATTTTGTGTGTGTGGGGGGGGGCGGCTTTTGTTTATTTGCCTGACTGGTGTTTGTTTGTGTTTGGGTTTTTTGTTCTGTAGTAGTGGGTAAAGAACCCAGGGACTTGCATATGCTAGGTGAGTGTTCTACCACTTACCTAGCCAAACAGATGGCCAGCCAACAGATGCTATTATTAAACCCATCTTAGAAAGGGACACAATACAGAAGAAAGCATCGGCTCAATGGCTCCTCTGGAGAATGGCTGGGTAGACTTGAACCTAGGATCACTGCGGGGAAGACAGATTCTGAGTCAAAGCTGCTCCTCAGCAGGGCAAGGAAGCAAGGCAGAAACAAAATCTGTCTTCTCCACACTACGTGCAAATTGCTTCCAGGCTATGAGACCCCAGGGCACGTTGATAAAAGTCTCTGTGACTCAGTTTCCTCATCCATAAAATGTGGACTAAAGTTGAAAGGTTGCTGAGTATTCTCTGAGATTAATTTGGCTTTATCCCAGTAGGTGACTATTAGCAGCAGTCACAGACATACAAAGTCAGACATCCAGGAAGACAGTGAACCCTAGGAGCCTGACTAAGAGGGGACACTGTTCATGTGACGTACAGAAAACACGAGCCCTTGATGTGAGGGAACAGCAGCCATGGGCTCCGCCATGCCACACGGCAGGCTAAGTAGATTCACAATTAGTAGAGCCATGAGCCATGGTGGTCAGTCAGGACCACGGTGCCCTTGCCGGTGCCCGGAGCCACAGGGAGCAGAGCCAGAGCAGGCAGGTTCCCACACAAAGCAGAGCCAGCGCAGGCAGGCTCCATCCACATGCTCTCGAAACAGTCACATACAGCCAGGCTTCTCTTCCTTCCAGGAACAGGAAGGGGAAACGATTAAACAGAAAACTACAGAAGTCCTAAACAGAGGGCATTCTGATTAGTCACAGGTTCAGTCAGGCAGTTCCCATACGCCAGGCACGTGGGTCTGGCTTCTGAGAACCTGGGAACTGGGAAGTGATGAGGAACAGCCAGGAAATCTCAAGGTCTGAGCCCACTGAAGTCACCTGATGTGAAATCCCCTCGACTACATCTGGAGAAAGAGCCAAGGGAAGAGGGACCAAGAGGGAAAACAAAGATCAAACAGCGAAAATGCTGGAAAGATGAAACAAAGGCAATCAGGAAAACCCCAGATGGGAGAAAATAAGTAAGAAAGGTCATTAGCATGATGCCCAAAGGGGGACTCTGAAAACCCGGGCACAGGACTTTAACATCAGAATACAGAAGCTGGCCAGGCGGTGGTGCATGCCTTTAATCCCAGCACTCGGGAGGCAGAGCCAGGTGGATCTCTGTGAGTTCAAGGCCAGCCTAGGCTACCGAGTGAGTTCCAGGAAAGGCACAAAGCTACAGAGAAACCCTGTCTCAAAAAATAAAAAAATAAAAAAATACAGAAGCTGAGGCAGGAGGATTATGAGTTCAAGGGCTGCCTGAGCTACAGAGCCAAAAAAAATTTTTTAATTATACAAAATGAAAATCTGCAAAAATCTATACATAGAAAAAATATTATAACCATCACATATTGCTATGTACTTGTGCCGTTACTATACAAAGCACTTTATAGAGATATTAACACATTTAACCTTGACAATAATCCAGGGAGGTAGATTTTATTTTAGACCCCATTTTACAGACATAAAAACTATAGCACAGAGATGTCAAATACTTTGTCCCAGGCTGCACATGTAGCAAGAGGCGGAGGGGAAGCAGGAGGCGCTGTACCCTGGTGCTCTGCCGTCTCTGGGGTGCTAGAGGGAAGCTTTTGGCATTCAGTACAATTCCACAGAATGGGATTGTTCACAGTTCTTCCTGCTCCGGGTAATACAATGCAGAGTTAAGGCAAAGCCTTAAGTAGACAAGTAAAAAATGGGACTCCTGAAAGATGCCCTCACTGACACATCTGTGCAATGACATGTGAACTCCCAAATACATGCACATGCACATGAACACACACATACAATAAAAACTAAATACAAAAATAAAGACAGTAATTTATGCATAGAAAAGTGTCAGACAATGTTTTCTCAATTTAGTTAATATTTACTTTTGATTAGTAGAGCATTAACATATTTTTCTCTCTATTTCTTTACATTTTCTAAAAATACGTTAGAGATAATCAGAAGAATTGGATTTTTTCACTACAGATGATAAAATCAGTAAGGAGTCTTTATTACTCTAGGGTCAAACATGAAACTGCCGGAACCCTAGGTAGAAATAGTTGAATACTGGCATTTTCACATGGTCTAACCTAACAGCAGTATTCATTCTGCAGAGGCAAACCAGAATACAGAACCAGAATCTCCCCAAGGGGACTGCCCAAAGCTACAACCCATAGTGACGTCCCAGATACTTCCTCTGGAAGCAGAACCAGTGCTGAGACCTCTGATCCACACCACAGGAATCAACAGTCAAAGAAAACCGAACAGTGTGCCTTGCACTTTTGTGTATGATAAAGCATGATGCAAGCTTTCTCATGATGAACAGTGAGGCAATGGCCTGATACTTTCGATTTCCTGTTATTTTGTAAATGCCTTTGTGGTGATGTATTGTGTCCCCCAATAAAATTTATCTGAGGATCAGATGAAGAAGCCAGCCACTATAGTAAACATAGAAGTCAGGCAATGGGAGCACACGCCTTTAATCCTATCATTCAGGAGGCAGGGATCTGCCTGGATCTCTGTGAGTTCAAAGCCACACCAAGAACAGAGCCAAGTGTGGTGACACACGCCTTTAATCCCAGCACTAACCATAGAGGTCTGGAGGTCTGAACAGACAGGAAGTGACAGAGCTGGGCAGGAAGAGGAAGTGATGTAGCTGGACAGAGAGAGCAAATGATATAGCAGAACAGAAAGGCATAGAGGGGTGGGTATACAGGAAGTAGCTCTCTTTGGAGACTGAGGTGTCGGTGAGGTGAGGTTAACTTATGGGTTTTCCTATTTCTCTAATTGCTCAGGTTTTCACTCCTATATCTGGCTCCAGGCATGTTTTAATGTTGGGACATATGGCTTCCCAATGAGATTCGACTATTTCAGTTTTCTAACATCCACTGGGTCTCCTAGGGTTCAATTAAATTCTGATACTAACAGCCTGGAGATTGTGCAGACCCACTGATTAAGAGCTAACCCCACTGGACAATCCCCACTTCAGAGGCTAGGCTCTAAGAAGTCTCTTGGCTAACTTCTTTCTATCTGGTTACGAATTTGGGGGTTTCCACAATGCCCCCTCCGTTTCAATAATTTACTGGAGTGACTTACAGCACTCAGAAAGCAGTCTTCTATGAGCACAGGTTTATAAAGAAGACATGGCACCAGGACAGCCAAGTAGACAGAATACAGTGGGCAAGGGAGGCCAGCTTCCACACCTTCTCCAGGGGTAACACCTGCCAACACAGCCCGTGTTCACCCCTAGAAGCCCCCTCAGTGCCCTGGTACAGAGCTTTTGGGAAGACTGACTGAGTCAATCACTGGCTGATGTCCATTGAACTCCAGAAATCAAGGAATGGACAGAAAGTTCTGGCCCCTCCACTGCATGGCTGGTTCTTCTCATCACCAGCTCCAGGCTGAAGCTATGTGGGGCGTCACCCACAGTCACCTCACTAGTGGAATCTCAAGTATGGTCAAAGGGGTTCTTTATGTACAAGAGAAGCTCACCCATCTACACTTCCTTTCACAGGTTAGTGAATTCAGGGGGTTCTAAAAGACGTCTGCACCAGAAATGGGAGGCACGGACTAATTATACTGACCATTGTCAAGACCTCCACTCAACAATACTTCCAGGCACAGTGATGTCTCCGCATGGGCCTCAGCATGGAGAAGACCAATTCTCCTATCACCCTGTTCAACAAAACAGTTGCCCCTCCCTCCCTCCTCAAGTCTGTCTCATCCTTACCAGAGCTGGAGTCTACTATCTACGTAAGGGCTGTTGACACAGCACACAGATACCAAACGCAGCATGCTAGATCCCTCTCACACTGCCCTTCTCCCAGTCTGTCCAGTGAATTACAAAGCACTATAAGGAGCAGAGAAACAGACCTGCTTCTGCTTTCAGAAGTGACAGAGATGGAGGCCTTGGCCAAGCTAGGGCTTTAACTCACCCCCA
Source organism: Peromyscus aztecus (assembly GCA_902168405.1). Classification (NCBI taxonomy): domain Eukaryota; kingdom Metazoa; phylum Chordata; class Mammalia; order Rodentia; family Cricetidae; genus Peromyscus; species Peromyscus aztecus. The sequence continues at coordinate 43,651 of CABHPQ010002548.1, forward strand.
CGCTGACTTGTGTTTAATTTATAGACACTGCCCTAAAGGCGACAGCACTCTAACCCGGAAGGAGCACTCCAACCCCGGAAGGAGAAGCAAACAATATGTACTTGAAGAACACTGAAGAAGCAGGGCTGAGAAATACAAACGTCCAACGGGCTTCCAAAAATAAATGGTTAGCAGATAATCATCCTGTAGGCAAGCCGCGTCGTATGAGTTCCGAGGAGTGGCCCGCTGGAGACAAGTGGGTACCATGATTGCTTCTTGGCTGTCACATGACCAGGGCTCCACCCACTACACTGACTTCATGATTCTTGTTCCCTACATTCCTTAAACTGAAAGATTCTTCCTATCCACACATCACAGAAAACCTACTGTATTATATATAGATTATGGTTGTGTCGCTCACAAAGGATGGCATTATTTACTCGATCCTGCACATGATGCCGGGATGTATAAAAAACAAAACAAGCATTATTTTGTGCTTGGGCTCCCTTGAGCTCTCCTCCCTACCCCTACTCTACAAAAATACAGGAAAAGCAGCCCAGTCACCTCGCTGACAGTATGGGACTTGCTACAAACTCAGGTCCTATTCATATCAATGCCCAGGGCTCTTCCATCCCACGGCAATGCCCAGGGCCCTTCTGGCCCTCCATCCTCTACTCCCCAGCCTGACCTCCCCTTCCACAGCCTGCACAATAAAGTGCTTCAGGAGCTCAGGGGCCTCGCCTTAGCCTCCCCAGTGGAGCTTCCCATCACACAGCATTCACTGAGAAGCTCTCTTCCACATGAACTGCAGTTAACTTTTGTCCCTAGCTCCCGTGCCTCCGCCCAGGCTGTTCCATGAGGTTGGTTGGTGCAGTCCACATCACTTCAATGCCCAATTCTGGGCTCCGGAGTCCTTTCTGTCCTTCACTTCAAAAAGGAAGTCTCCTCTTGTGATCCCACACAATACTTAAGTCTGCGATTCTGATCACACCAAACTCCCTTTTCCATTACGCCACAAGGACTCCCATTCATGGCTTATCTACACTTCCCCATTGTAAGTTTCACAGGACAAAAATTAAATTAGTTGTTCACCAGGTACACATACACAACAGTTACCCAGCAGTATCTCGAATAAAGAAAGCCCCATGTTTTAATTAACCGTGTGTTATGTGTATAAAATTATCTACAAGTTTTAGCTGCAACAACTATCATCAATCTACTTGGCAAACACAGGTGTGAAATGTGTTTCCCCAGAAAAGCCCAACTTCCCTGCCCAATCCCCCAAACTTAAGCAGTGCCCAAGGCCTTCGCTTTTGTCTGGCTGGTGGCTGTTTTACATATTTTGCCTTTAGCAGAGGCAAGAAGGTGGAAATACCAGGGGGCATCGGTGAAACATGCCCAGGCCATGCTAGCGTAGACTAGGTATGTGCAAAGAAAAATGAAGCCGGTCTGTGGCTAGCCACCTGCCACCTAGCCAATGCCAGGAAGTCATAGCTGTGGCTTTCTACAATGTGGCTAAGCCATCATGACTGTGCTGGGAACTTCCAGCTCCAGAGGGCCAGGAGAATGGGGGGAAACAGGTGCCCTCCCCCACCCCACCTCATACTGTGAGACACAAAGTCCAGGGAGTGCCTCAAACTTCCACTCCTTAGAGGAGTCCCAGAAGACCATGCCATGTCCGCCTGTAGGCAGAGGAGGTGTCTTGGCAGGTCATCCTCCTCCAACTGAAAGCAGCTCTTCCTCCTTGGCCCTGGGTGGCCTGTGACACACAGGTTCTTCATCCACTACTCCGACCAAATGAACCAGCTGGCGAAGAAAGGTTACCTAGTTGGTGTCCTTCGGTGAATTAAACACAATTTTTCGTCCCTCATCTCTCTATCATGCCAAAATTTTAGAAAACATTAACTTTTATGGGGGGAAGGGGTGTCTCACTACATAGTCCTGGCTGGCCTAGAGCTCACTATGTAGAGCAGGCTAGCCTAGGATGACCTGCCCTTGTCTCCTGAGTGTTGAGATTAAAGGTGAACGCTACCACACCCAGACGGACAAGCATTTCTAAATCTGATCACCGGTTTATTGCGTTACCACTTTCAAATGGCAGCACACGCCTACAACCACAGCATCCATGGGCCTGAAGCAGGAGGACAACAAATACACCATTTTTTTTTTAATTTTATGTGACTGGATGCGTCACCTACCTGTGTGTATAGGCATCATTTGCATGTCTAATCCTGGGAAGCCAGGAGATTGCCTGGAACTGGAGTTAAGACACAGTTGTGAGCCATCATGTGGATCCTGGGAACCAAATCTGGGTCCTCCGGAAGAGCAGCAAATACTCTTAACATGTGAGCCATCTTTCCCACCTCAGGACTGTACACCGAAAGCCTGCTTAGACTAACAGAGTGAGTTCAAGGCCAGCATGAACTACAGTGAGACCCTGTCTCAAAAGGGGACGGAGGAAGGGAGGGAGGGGGCGGAGGGAGGGAAAGTAGGCAGTATCTGAAGACTCCCTAGGTTAATTATCTGTTTTTGACTAACAACAAAAATCTATATTCACTTGCTAAGATGCCTTGGTCTCCTCTTTAAGTAGATGGAGCAAGAATAGAAAAGACAAATATAAAACTTTCCTCCAACTGTTGATAAGAGAGGGAACATGTCATTTCACATCATACAAGGGACATTTGGGGACCAGGAATATCCCCACCCAGCTTTGGCTTCCCCTCTTCTGTGATGAGCAACAAATCTTGCTTCTTGTCCTGATTACCCCCTGGAAGTCTCATGACCCTTTACGCCACAAGAGAGACTATGGCGATCTGCTCCTCGCAGTGACTGCAAAAGTTCAATCTGATCAAGCAATCAAATATTGAACACATCTCACACACTTGGACTCTCCTACAGAGAGTTCTAGCTCAGAGGGAGCATACAGTGAGGGCCAATAACATGAAAGAGACAGCACACCTGACCTGCATTCAGGTCATGGCAGGAACACAGTCCGAGAGGCGTCATAGGAAAGGTTTCCTGGAAGTATGAGCCTTGATCTCAGCTGGAAACCTGGGGACAGGACAGGACAGGATAGCCCTAGACAATGGGGGGGGGGGGCTCAAAAGAAGAGGGGGGAACCCACCATCTCTCCTCCCCGACACACCCCTGCTCACATCTGATACTTAGCCAACATCTCCAGGACATGTGACAGAAAAGCACACTTCATCTCAAGCCTGCTGTACTGTCTTAGTTGTTCTGGGGCGGGGCTGGCCACTCGGGCCATGACCAGCCTCCAGCGATCGAGACACCCAGGTTTGAGAAGCACCTGCCACAGCTTAGCTTGCTCTTCCCTCCTCTATCAGCCCGTTTCAGCTGCCGATAACAGCTGGGCTGGGTAACTTCGTAAAGGAGAAGCTGACGTAGCTCACACTTCTAGGGCTCCAGGGACCCCATCAGATGACCGTCTTTTCACTGGCAGAGTCTCAGGGTGGTACAGGGATGCCCACGCAGACATAGGGACCATGCACATACGTGTGTATGAATAAGAAAGACACAGATTGCATGTCTAGCTCTCTGGTCTCTCTTCAACTATGAAACTGTGAGCATTCAATCATGAGGATGCCTCACTAATGGCTTTATCTAAAGCTAATCACTTCTAAACACGGCATCCAGTAAGTTTCCAGCCTCCTAACGCCTTACAATGTGAAATAAATGGGAACATATAAGCCCTTAGGGAACACACTCAAACCATATCCAAACCATCACACACACACCCCTCTTCCGCAACCACGGATTCCTTTCACCCAGCTACTGCCTACAGCTGCGCAGTGGAAATTTAAACCTTATTTGCTCCTCCGGTAAGCTTGCCCAACCTGGCCTGGATTCTCGATTCTCCACGCATCCCACTCCCAGCCCCAGGTTAGCACTCTGGCTCAGAGCCTCTCTTTCCTTACTGAGGTGCTAATAGCTCTCATCTCTTCTGACAGAGAGCTCCATGGGGCGAGGATTCCATAGACCCTGTTCCCATCACTTCATCCTCGGTGCCTTGTGTGTTGTAAGGTGCTTTGTTAATATTTGGTGAATGATGAAAATCAATCAAAAGAACCTAGTGCTATGGTTTGAGTGTGCCGAGACTTCATTCGGAAATGCATGTTTGCGGTGTTATCGAGGTGGGGCCGCGGTTGAGAGGTAACTGGGCTTACAGGAGGTCATGAAGATGAGGCTCCATTTTGACATTAGCAACTTTATAAGCAGACAAAGAGAGACCCATAGTGGCATGTATGCTCTGGCTTGCCACGTGATGTCCTCCACTTTGCTGTGATGCAGCTTGGAGGTCCGATCCAGATGCCAAGGAGATGTCAACATCATGCCTCAAGGACTTCTCAGCCTACCAAACCATGAGCCAATGCACTGCTGGTCTTTATAAACCACCCAGTCTCAAGCATTTTGTTATAGCAATAGAAAGCAGGCCAAGCTGCTCATGAAATAAATGGTTTTAAATACTTCGTGTGTTGTGATATCTAAAATGTGATACACACACGTGGCATGGCTGTCAGAAGACCACTGACTCTGCCTTTGGAGAGATTCATGAATAGATTTGGGGTTTAAAAATCTTTACACTAAGAATGTTCACTAATACCTCCCCCTCAACATCTCAGTTTCTCCTGGTCTCCTTGTGACTGGCATCCTCTCTCCATGACTAGTTTTGCCACTTTTGGGGGGGAAACAGAACCCATAGAGGTTGGTAGATGACAGAGCCTCTAATCAATCTAGAGAAGGGCAGAGGGACTCATGGCTAAGATCTGAGAGTGAATATTAGGAAGAATAACTTCCCACACTAATATAAAGAAAAAGAGGGGTCAGAGAGATGTCTTAACTGAGCCTGAGTTCAGTTCCCAGCACCACGTTAGCCAGCTCACAACTGCCTGTAACTCCTGGTCCGGGGATCCAACACCTTCCTCTGGTCTGTACACACATGCACATATATGTGCATGCACAACACACCAAAAACTCACAGATATACAGATATACACATAAAAAAATTTTTTAAAGAGAAAGCCTGGATGCTAGTTCTAGCTTTCTTTCTTCATTCACATTTTAAATACCTATTCTAGGGCTGGAGAGATGGCTCAGCGGTTAAGGGCACCGACTGCTCTTCCAGAGGTCCTGAGTTCAATTCCCAGCAACTACATGGTAGCTCACAACCATCTGTAATGAGATCTGGTGCCCTCTTCTGGCCTGTAGGCAAATACGCAGGCAGAATAAATAAATAAATAATAAACAAACAATTCTATTCCTGGTCTCACTTTAGCCCTGGGCTTCCAGCAGTGAACAAGATCCACACATGATATCACCCTAATGGCTGCTAGGGATGAGCTGCCCCTGATCCTGCAGGCCACAGAATCTTTCTGGGCTCAGTTTCCCCATATGCACAGCAAATAACAAGATGAGCATCTCTAAATGCATGCGACTAAGAACGACAGTCACTCCTGTAACGGCCAGTCAGTCATTCTGCTGAGGTCAGGTTCATCCCACATCAAAGAGCTGGAGAAGCACACCTTAGAGCCTGAGCACCAGGAACAGGAGTGGACCAAGGAAACCTGCCAGGAGCAGAGATGATTGCTGGGTCCACATCAACGCAAGGACACCCCAACAGGATGGGAGGGTCCCCAAGAGAGCGAAGGAGCATCCTTAAATCTGGGTGGTGCCAGCTCAGTTTCCTCTCCACTAAATAAACTCCGAGGACATCACCAGGGACCCTTCCAGCTCCTAATACTACACTCTGCTTTCCTGTCATGAATATTATTTCATCCAAACATCCCTGGGAGTAAAGAGAAGTCCAGTAACCAACTAGATCCTCCATAACCAAAGCATGTAACATGATCACTACATCAAGTCCTAAGGAAATACAGGAGCGTTTTTGTGCCTACAACTACAGATTGGCTGACTGGATGGATTTATCAACCCCCCCCCCAAAGTTCTTCCAAAAGAAATCGTCAGGGTCTATCTTTACAAAGGCAATGAATGGTTCCCTTGCCTCCTCCTCTTTCCTTCCTCGTAATAACGTGACTACCAATGGCTTTACCTCTGCCTCCCAGGAGATCGCACACAGTCAAACCCATTGTCCTCCATCCTCCTAGGGTGGAAGTGCTGCCCCATCCCACTGCCCCAAAGCCGCCTCTTGTCCCTTCCATCATCAGCACCGGAACCCAGAGCCCCATGGCATAGGACAACGACGGATGCTGGGGAATTGGCAAAGAACCAGAAATGACACTTCTGGAGTGCTTACGGTGTTGGTTGGTTTGATTCATTTTGGTTGTTGTTTTGCTTAAACAAAGTTTCACACTGTAGCCCAGGTTAACTAGGAACTCACTAAGCAGCTCAGGCTGGCTTTGAACTAACGGTAATCCCCTACCTCAGCTTCCTAGTGCTGGGGTTACAGGCTTCAGACCAGCTTTGGAGTGGTTAAGAACTTTGTTTCATCCTTTCAATGTGAAATGTTAAGTGTCTGACGCCGAACAAATAATGAGAGCAAACCCTTTTAGCACACCCGCACAGCAAACACTGCTCCAAGCACGTGAATGCTTTATCTCACATAATTGTGACAATCACCACAGGAAGCAGCTTGGTCTTATTTTCCCCATTAGACAGGTAAGAAAAAGTGGCTTACAGATTTGTTTTCTCTGTACAACAGGCACTTTTATTAGTGGTTGGAATATTGTTACATCCAGGAGTTTGCAAACCAAGTGCGGAAGGGAGATCACGGGAGGCTCCTCGGGAGGGCTGGCAGCTGCCACAGGAAACAGGAGAACCCAGGCTGGGGAACTGTTTCTTTCTGGGATCCCAGGCCAGTGCCAAAGGAGGAAAGACAAGGGAGGTCTTGGGGTATTGCGAGCGGGAATGGAAACTGGGTCTCCTGAGTTCAAGCAGGCTGGCCAAAGGAGCCTCAAGATAAGATGACTGGCCCCAAGGACTCAGATTGCCTGGGGTGTCCACCACCATCCAAAATCCCTTGGTGGATTCAGTTTCTCTCCCTCACAAAGAGAGTCGTGTCACTCACTGGCAGAGAAGTGCAGAGGAGAAAGCCAGCCTCGCCTCTCGATTTACCCACCAAGGTTCCATTACAACGAGCGCTCACCCGTAACGCTACCGAATAGACAAAACCCCAGCTGCATCCCGGTGGCTTGATTAGATGCCACTCTAGGATGTCAAGGCAGCCTTTCTTCTCCTGAAGTCTGTCCATCAGAGGGGTTATTCATGGACATCTGGCTTTTTAAAAAACTCTTTAATGGCTATTTGTCACTTTTCAAATCTCTGTAAGATTTTAAGATGGATTTTATTTTTATTTTTATTTTATAGGTGGAGTGCTTTGCTTGCATGTATATGCACTATGTTGGTGCCTGGTGCCCACGGAGGACAGAACATGCCTGGACCGAGGGTTACAGTTGAGCTGTGTGGGTGCTGGGAGTCCAATCCGGGCCATCTGTAAGAGCAGTCACTACTCTGAACCACTGAGTCTTTTCTCCAACCACTCTCTGCAGGATTCCTGCTGTTTCTCCATGGGATTTTTTTTTTTTAGATCTTTGCATGGGATACTTATACTTGGTTCCCAATAAATGTGAGAAAACGTGGATAGGTCAGGAAAGGCAGATGCAGGACCATGAGTCCTTGAACTGAAAAACCTGGAGGCAGATGTATGATTCCAGAAAGGCAGCAGAGAGCATTCATTCAATGTACACCGTGTCACACTCAGAAATCAAACGTGCTGGATTACTGCAGAAAAGCATATGGCTAGTCAACCTATGTGAGATCAAACACACACTTGAACATCTCACGCTGGGGCAGGCTGTGTGTTGCCACCACCAGAATATATCAAAAATCCTCAATCTTCAGAGCGTTTTGCATTTGAAAAATCTGCAGAGAAGATTACAGCAATGTGTAAATGCCTCGGATATTGGGGGGGGGGGTGCCGCGGGCCGGGACACACACACACACAACCTGATAAAGGATATTAGAAAAATAGCCAATCTTATAAAAAAAAAGATTATAACAAAATAAATAAGGTACTAACACTTGCCTTAACAAATTAGCAAGTACCTTTTTATTTTCAGGGGGAAAAAAATACGACGAGCGAGAGATGAGTGCCTTAGACCACTGCTCTCAAAGTACTACACACCAGGCCAACCTTCAGACCAACAGTGCAGTGATCAACGGCCTAACTGGTGGAGCCCATCTAGGTTTCCTGGTGGCTGTACCCAGCAGGTCTGCATGAAGAGGACGACTGGACCACAGGCCTGAGTGCAGGTGTTTGGAAGGGTCTACCCTTAGCTGTATCTCAAAAGGGGGAGGTCTTTGCTCCTCCCCTTGGCATTGTGACAAAAAGCCTTTTGGAATAAAGTCTGGGCTGGTGGGTTGAGACCCAGGCCCTCCCGAGGCTATCGCGTGTTTTCTGTCTTTCCTCTCGTCATCTAGGTATCTCTTTCTAGCTAATATTTCTCACTTCTCCCTACTCAAGTGAGAAATATTAGCTAGAAAGAGATACCTAGATGTTTTGCGAGACAGGGTTTCTCTGTGTAGCTTTGCACCTTTCCTGGATCTCGCTCTGTAGACCAGGCTGGCCTCGAACTCACGGTGATCCGCCTGCCTCTGCCTCCCCAGTGCTGGGATTAAAGGCGTGCACCGCCGCCGCCGCCGCCACCATCGCCGCCCAGCCACACCCTGGGTCTTAAAAGCAGTGGCTGCTCCGCCACACCTAACAATGGTGAACATCACTGACCTGCAAGCTGCTTTCCCAAGAACCATTTTCTATGCAAGTCATCAACTATTAGACCAGGCCTTGTGGACAAAGGTGTTCGCTGAAACAACCAAGTTTTAAGTCACATTTTTAAAGCAATGACTAACAACTGCAACCTCCCCGAAAGGAGGCACAGTGA
>CABHPQ010002550.1:22249-53688 GCA_902168405.1 Peromyscus aztecus
AAAAAAAAAAAAAAAAAAAAAAAGTAACGGGGTCCTGGGCAAGAGAAGGTTATTAGATGGAAAGAAGGGAAATCTGGGTAATGTAGTACATCATAAATAATTATTTCCTTCCTTCCCTTAAAAAATATACAGCCAGGGCTACACAAAGAAACTGTCTCAAAAAACCACATATACACATATTTTTTTGTGTGTGTGGATATTTTGCCTATGGAGGTCAGGAGGAGGAGTCTGATGCCCTGAGACTGAAGTTACAGATGGTTGTGAATCACCATGTGCTCACTGGGAATTGAACCCAGGACCTCTGGAAGAGCAGCCAGTGCTCTTAACCACTGAGCCATCTCTCCAGCCCTCTTCCCTCCCCCCCCCTTTTTTTTTTAAAAAAAGTATTTCTTTATTATTTTAAACTGTGTGTTTATGTATACATGTGTGCAGATGCCCAAGGAAGACAGAGGTGTCTGGTACCCTGGAGCTGGGTGATTTTGAGCCACTGGATGTGGGTAGTGGGAACTGAACTCAGGTCCTCTGCAAGAACAGTAAATGGGTCACCTGAGCCATCTCTCCAGCCCCTTCCTTCCTTTCCTCCCTTTTTGTTTTTTGGAGTCAGGGTCTCATGTAGCCCAGGTTGGCCTCAACTCCCTATGTAGTGCAGGATGATCTTCAACCCCTGACCCCTCAGCGATGGGATTAGAGGCAGATGTGAGCTCCACCATGCTAGGCCCTAGTTTCTCTGCTGGGACTTTCCTAACTTTTAAGATGTGATCACGAGGGTGTGGCAGGGCCAGGTTTTGCTTGTTTTCCAGGCTTGAGAGCCAGGGTTTATTGCTGAAAAGCATACAACGTGATGTGTGCGCATTTGTAACGGAGGCTCTTTCCAACAGGGCCTAGCAGATGCTTCGAAGATTCTGGAGAAGTCGAGTGACATGCAACTTCACGGAGGTCTGTAGTGCTAGTTTTCTTGGTATTTAAAATATACTTATTTGTGTCTGGGTGGGTTGCCTGAAGGTCTGTGCACCAGAGGGGGTGCCAGATCCTCCGGTGCTGGAGTTACAAACGGGGTTGTGAGCCATTAGTTGGGGCTGGGAGCTGAACCTGGGTCCTCTGAAAGAGCAAGTGCTCTTAACCACTGACGTAACTCTCCAGCCCCATTTTTAGCATTTTTACACTTTATTATGAAACTTTAGAGGGTCTCATGTATCCAGGATGGCTTTCTCTGTGGAATGTACGGTCTCTTGTCCTCTCCTGATGCTTCCCCCCCCAACCCTGTTTTCACCCACCATGTACCCCCAAATATAGGTTCTTGTTTTTAAAGGAAGGGCTCATGTGACCCAGGCTGGCCTCTCGCTATATAGTCAAGGATGACCTTGAACTTCTGATCTGAATGCTGGGTTTTCAAGCTTGTGTCACCACTCCAGTTTGATAGGTGCTGGGGACTGAGTCCAGGGTCTGTGTGCTAAGTAAGCACTGGATGGACCGAGCTATAGCCACAGCCCTCACTTTGTTTTTTGATGGAGGGTCTTGCTTTGTGTCCCAAGCTGGCCTTGAACTTGTATGTAGCCCAGGCTGGCGTTGAACTCACATTCCTCTTGCTTTGGTTACTTCATATTCCCAGAGAATCGTGAAGGCAGGCCTGGGCTCCAGGGTAGAACTGGTTGTTTTAGAAACAAGGCTCCCTTCCTCTCCTCTGTGGCCTGCCTTCCCTGTTCCAGACCCTCTGACCGGGCTTTGGTCTCTACCTTGGTATTTTCAGTTAAGTGAAAGTCCGTGAGCCTGGCCTTGAGGGATGGCCAGCCTGAGGCCTAGCCGACCCACCTGCATCAGGGCAGCGTTCAGTGCAGCTGGCTTCCGGAAGTGGCAGAGACATGCTCGTCATCGCCTTCAGGTGCCCTCCTGTCCAGCAAGGGCGGCGGCGGGGTGTGTGTGTGTGTGTGTTGGGGGTTGGTGCTATCGATGCAAGTCTTGGCTCCCTTCCTCCCTTTCCAAAAGGAAAAGTATTCAAATCCTAGTGTTCTTTGATCAAGAAAACAAAAGCTGCCTTCCTTAGCGGCCTGGGGCTAGTGGGAAAGAGCTGGACTACCAGAGGCCAGGCCTGGGTTCCTCTGTGAGCTTTCTCAGCCTCACTGCTTCTGCATGTGTGTGGAGACCAGTCGAGAAGGAAAGTTCAGTGCCCTCCACCTCCTTCTGCCTTTGGGCCCAGAACCAGTGTCAGAGTGCTGTATGGCCCACTGTGACCAACAAGGCCTCCCCTGCCTCCACTAAGCTCTGGGAGGACTTTTGGCCAGGGTCCCCTCCTTACCAGGGTGAGTGTCAGCATGTCCTGTGGTGTGGACAGCGAGCATCCCAAGTGCCCCATGTGTTAAGCTGCCATGACATGTCAGAATTGGTATCAAGCCTTTCCTCACAGGTCAACTCCAGAAGGAACCTCATGGACTTTGCTGAAGGCATCTGGAGAGAGGTATGCTTCAGACCAGGCTGAGGCCCTGAGGGTCCAGGGACCCGGGGAGCCCTCCAAAGCCAAGGCCAGCCCGGTGAGAGGGCTGTGAGGGTCAGAGTCCAAGCAGGGAATGTTTCCACCTGTGCACACAGCCCTGCACCTAGGCAGTCTGGGGAGGGAACTAAAGGAGGATGTCTCACTACACAGCCCAGGCCAGTCTCAACTCAGGACAAGCCTCCTGCCTCTCCTACCTTTTGAGTGCTGGGGCGACAGGCAGTGCCACCACAAGACAGGAACAGATACTGACAAAACATGCTCACAGAAAGCAAGAGAGGACAGTCAGGAAGTTCTGATCCCCACAGCAGAAGTCAGGGACTCCCCAGAGGCCCTGCCAAGCACCCTAAGAGGATTAAGCACTGTTGCTGGTGATGCACCCCTTTAATCCCAGCACTCGGGAGGCATCTGAGGCCAGCCTGGGCTACAGAGCGAGATTCAGGACAGCCAGGGCTACACAGAGAAACTCTGTCTTGAAAAACCACAAAAAAGTTTTCCACTGGGCAGGGTGGCACACACACTTAAGTCTCAGTACCTGGGAGGCTGAGGCAGGAGGATGGGAAGTTGAAGGCTAGCCAGGGCTACATGAGACCCTGCCTTTTATTTAATTATTTATTTACTTCTTTGTTTTTTTGGGACAGGGTTTCTCAGTGTAGCCCTGAGGGTTAGCTGGGGCTACATGAGACCCTGTCTTTTGTTTCATTTATTTATGTTTTTGGTTTTTTGGGACAGGGTTTCTCTGTGTAGCTCTGGCTGTCCTGTAACGCAGGCTGTCCTGGATCTCACTCTGTAGACCAGGCTGGCCTTGAACTCAAGAGATCCACCTGCCTCTGCCTCCCGAGTGCTGGGACTGAAGACAGGCACCACCAAGTCCAGTCAGACCTGTCTTAATGTTTGAAATGATCGGTTTCTGTATGTGCGAGTGTTCTGCTCACATGTATGCAGTGCCGAGGTGGCCGGGGAGGGGCTGGAGTTCTAGATGGTTGTGAGCAGCCATGTGGGTGTTAGAAACTGAACAGCTGACCCTGCTCTCCAGCCCTGAGACCATGTCTTAAACAAGCAAAATAAACCAGGTGTGGTGGCACATGCCTTTGATCCCAGTACTTAGGAGGCAGAGTCAGAAGGATCTCTGTGAGTTTGAGGACAGCTTGGTCTACATACATAGCTCCAGGCTGGCCAACGTTACATAGTGAGATCATCTTCACAACAACAACAACAACAATAATATAACCCCTACCACCACCATCTGGGGATGTAACTCCGTAGAGTGCTTGCCAAGCGTTTATGAGGTTCTGGGTTTGATCTCCAGAATGATCCCTCAATGGGGAGGTGAAGGCAAGAGAATCAGAAGGTCAGGGTCATCTGGCTACATGGTTAGTTACAGGCCAACCCTGGCTACGAGACCCTGTCTTTACAAAAGGAAAGGTTTAGATGCACAGCAAGTCACACCCATTTGCCATCTGCCATCATAGTGATGGGGACTTTTTTGCCTCTGTGTTACACACTTCCCTGCTGCTAGGACTATCCACTGGCTCAGAAACTTTTCAATTTTGTGGTGATGGGAATTGAGTCTCAGGCCCTCACACACAGCCATGCCCTCAAAAAACTTGTCATCAGTTTTTAGATCCTTATGATGGCGACTCAGAAGATACCCCGGGTCATTCCACCTACCGCAACTCCCGCCAGCGTGCTTACCGCCTCCTGGGTGACAGGAACCGCAACGCACCTTCCTACACACTGAGGTTCAAGATTGGGGAGGAGGCCAGTGTGGAAGACTCGCTCCCGCCAAAGGCTCCAGATCTCACCATGAAAACTTCTGGCTGGACCCCCATAGCCCTAGAAGTCAATGATGTCGACATGCAGCCTGAGGGGGAACTAAAGGCCCTCAGCCCCCAGGAAGTCAGTGGGTGGCCTGCCAGGCTGTCTCCATCACCAGAGGACTGGAGGATGGCAAGGGCTGCCAGCCCCCTCAATCCTGTGGAGACCCCCGAGATGAGCAGACACCTGCCCAGCAGAGCCAGAGCAACACGGCCGCCCCCCCGACTTGGGGGTGAGAGAGACAAGGGGCCCAGGCTGTTGCTGTCCAAGAGGAAGCTGGAGCTTTTACTTTCGGAGCCTGAGAGAACTAAGAGAAAGAAGAAGTACGTGGCTCACTCAGCCCAGGGCCCGGGTTAGCGCAGGCTAGGGCATGGGGCCAGCACAGAGCCAGGACTCGCGGTAAACAGGGTTCTACCGCCTGGCTTAGAACTGGGTGTGCAGGCTGGGGAGACGGCCCAGGGGGTCAGGGTGAGTTCAGTCCCCAGGATCCAGATGGTAGGAGAAAACCATCTTCAGCTAATGGTTCTCTGAGAACCACCCAGGAACACATGTGCTTGTGCACGTGTACACACACACACACACACACACACACACACACACACAAAAAGTATTTAAAACAGGCTGAAGTTCAGGGATGGGTCCAGCGGCCTTCACTGGGCACCCTAGACCCAGGATCCTGTACATAGCCCCGGTGACCTTCCTGCCTTAGTCTCCTGAATGCTGGATTGCAGGCTGAGGCGGGGGCGGGGCAGACCCCTCCCCGTTCCTAGTGTGTTCAGAAGTCCGTGTGCACACGCTCATCAAGCCCTCCGTGCCACCTGGGAGCAGGGTTTCTTAGCTGGGGCTCAGCCTGCTAGGACACTGGGCTCACTGTGGGTGCTGTGCTCCCCCCGTCCCACTCTGGCCAGCTTGTTCACTGTCCTTTTCTCTTTCCGTAGGTAGAGCAGAGCGAGCCTGGTGCAGCCGCTGGAGGGAGGTTCAGGCCCCATCTCCTCTCCAATCTAGTGTCATCCCCACGGCGGCAGGACGAAGACCACAAGGTTCCCAAGTGCAAATAAAAAAGGCACCACAAGGGAGGTGCCTTTTCTTGGCAGGGCAAGGTCCACCTTGGGGTGCTGCTGGGACCATCCCAGCATTAGTTAGGGGGTAGGGAGGGCTGGTGGTGACTGTCTGGCATGCTGACTCTTCGGATTGTAGGAAGGGGGAGGGTATTCCCTGGGGAGGAGGTGCTCCCAAGACAGGAAGTCCACTTACGGGGCTGGAGCAAGCCTAGTGTCCCCAGCAGTGCCCAGAGACTCAGGCAACAAGGAGAGCCCACAGGAGCTGCTGTGGGCTCGGCAGGACAGTCCCGTGTTCTCGGTGGACAATGTCGGCTGGTCACTTCCTTCTGTGCTTAGGAGTCCTTACAGCTGGGACAGCAGCCTCTGCCACCAAGTGCCACCGTCTCACCATGGTGGAGTGGTATGGAGATGAAGTGTGGGAGAACGGGATTGATAGCGGGGCTGTGTTTGGGACACAGAAGGTCCCTGGGGATGGAGGTGCCTGGCAGCCAAGCCTTAGTGTTTCTGTCAAGAACACAGCTGCTGCCAGGCCTCGGGGATGGAGTGCAGCTTTCCTGGCCTCACTGGCTGCTTCTGTATCCGTGACCATGGTGACAAAGGTGAGCTGGCGTGCAGCGGGCGAGAGCTGCCCCATGGGGGAGACGCAAGGGTTCCCACACCAGACTGAGCAACCACAAGAGGCGGCAGTCGGTCATGCTTAGTGTTTTATAATAAAACAAGCCGTTCCATCAGCCGTCTAAAAACAACACTTTCAGCTTTCTGTTCCCAACCACAGCTTTCTGTTCCCAACCACAGCACCTCTCACTTTCTCCAGCGCAAACCAACCACTTTCTTTTCACAAGTCCATCAAACTTCCCAAACGTTTAAGGATGAATGAATGTTAAATACTGGATTTTACTATTCCAGAAAGAGGATCCGAGAAAAGTCTAGCTTTACTCCGTGCACAGAACTGCAACTCCACGCTCGTAGAAGCTTCGAGGGTCTTCCTTTGTAGCAATTTCAAAGTCCACAGTGAAGATAAGGTCTGCCCGCGTGAAGTTCAGGTAGACAGGCAAGGTCACCTGTGGGACAGACAGAGGGGGGCTTGCTGTGATTCACTCTGTAGACAGGAGGCTCCTGCAGGGTCCAGGGTTGTGGTGAAGTTGTTGCCAGGCAGGTAGTCCCAGGCGTGGCCCAGCCACGGAGCAAGGGAAGCTGGTACTCACCACATTAGCCTTCTTCTCGGTATTCGTCTGCTTCACCCAGCGGAGCTGCGTTAGCGGGAGGACGGTGGAGATGGCGTTGGACAGCGACAGCTTGTTGTTGCTGCATGTGGCCCCTTGAAGTTTCAGACCTGTGAGGAGACACGGAGACCTGGGCTCAAGTGGCGCCCTGTGCTGCCTGGCCCCTTCACCACATCATCTGGAGAAGGGCCACACTGAAAGGCTGGCTGGCACCCAGACTCTAGCTCACCCGTGACCCCAAAGCTGCAGGCATCAAGGGAGGCACTCTGTGAGGCGGTGACATTGACTTCCAGGCAGAGCTCCTCCAGGGACCAGCTGTTGGCTTGCGCTACATATTGTCTGGTGGCAGTGATGTAGGCCTCGGGCACAAACAGGCCCCCCAGGCACACATGGATGTTCTGGGGAAGGAGAGCAGGTCAGGCACAGACCATCCTAAAGGACACTTTCCTACCCAAGTCTGGGACCACAGGTGCTCCTGACTTCTCAGGGTCATGTTCACCCACCTTCAGCTCCTTGGCGCCCCCGGAGGCGGCGGCCTGTGAGATGCTCTGCAGCTGTTTGACCCTCTCACTGAAGTCCGACACCCACTGGATCACCGTCATGCCTGCAGGTACCGTGTAATGTGACCAGCTCCGAGGCAGGATCCCTGCAGCAAGGAGCGGAGACCAGGGTTGGTGGCAGCTCCGCCAACCCCCGGCACCTGCTTACCGTAGCCCTCCTTCCTGGCTGCACCCGGTACCCTGTCCACACCCAGAAGGCCCAGGCAGGTCTGTCAGTGTGGTTTCCGGGGTCAGAGTAGTGTGGGGTGCACACTCTGTCCTTGTGCGGGGACCTCCTGCCCTGCTCCTGCTTGCTTTGGGTCCCTTCACTGCATTACCCTTCAAGTCACAGACGCCGCACAAAAACTTCAGCAGAGTCCAGGGAAAACCAGAGGCATTTCCAAGACGCTCCCCACCCGAGCCACCCTGGTGAAGTCTGGAAAGATGCATGGGAGGCTTGGGGCTTCGGGGCGTCTATCCAGGGGTGTGGACGGGCTGAACGGGAAACCCTGCACCTCTCAGCACCTTTCACCAGCTCGTTGATGAGCGTGCGCAGATAGTTGGTCTGCTTCTTTTTCCCCTCGCACACTTGGACCACATCAGCGAGGTCCTGGCGCACATCCTGGAGTAACTTGGCTCCCATTTTCACCTCTCTCTCAAAGAACCTGAACAGAGGATCCTAAACCCAAGAAAGAGAGGTTGAAGACAGGGAAGTCTGTGTCCAGAGCAAGTCAGCCTTCAGGGGGCCCCAGCCAGGCCCCCCACTCCCGATACAGAATGACTTCCGCCCCTAACTTTCAGATCATGGACAGTTAGTTCTAAGACAGTTGAATTAAAAGTGGTCACTCCTCTTGCTCAAGGTTGGGGATCAGCACTCTGACTCTTAAGACAACACTGAGGCTCCAGCCAGCTACCTTGATGTTCTCCACAGTGCGCTTAAGTGGGCTCAGCGTCTGTGGGATGAGGTGCAGCCAGTTCGATGCTGTGGTGTGCAGCGTCCTCATCCAGGCGGGACGCCCATCGGCTGTGGAGTCTGTCCTTGTCTTCTTCTCCGTCTCTGCATAGGCCAGGTCATCCTCATCCTCCAACATCTGCATCTTCAGCATCTTACTGATCATGTCCACACCTGGGCGGTCACAAGGGGAGGGGGGGGAAGACGACGACGTCAACCTCAAGGCCACTAAGTCACCACAGCAGCCTACTGGACTGTACTCTGTGCTACACATGAGCTAAAGCGCAGACCAGGGCCCCATGAAGAGGTGTCAACAGAAGGAAATGGCCCACATCAATCATGGGCTAACTGTCAGACAGAACCAGTGGCCTGGGCATGCCCCACGCTGTCGCTCCAGTATGTCCATACGGCTGTGGCCTCAGAAGCATGGACTCAATCTGCTGTGGGGACACTTGAAATGGCAGTTGGGATTCCTCTGAACTCTGCCCCCACCAACCACCCCCAGATCCAGCTGTGCCTGATGACACTCTGGTACCTGGCCTGTCCCTCCCCCATAGAGACTGAAGGCTAGACTACTGAGCTTCCCTGCTTTCTGGGCTGGGAAGGCTGAGAAGCCAGGCAATGACCATGAGGCACCAGGTTCTTGACGGTGCTGACGGGACACAGGCCTGAGTCCTGGTGTCACTTGCCCCAGTGACTTTCTGACAATCATAAAATGAAGGATGGCCTATATACTGGAGAGGCTGTACCTAACCTACTTGGCTTCCAGGTCTCAAATACTCATTTTCAAATGCTCACTACCTACTGTCTATGGGTAACAGTCCCCATCTCACCAAGGTGGCCTCCTCCCATAAGCACCTCCGACATGTGAGACCTCAGAAACAGCAAGCTCCCAGAGAATGTTCTCTGCAGAAGGGCGGGGAGCTGGGAACCATCCACCCTTCCTCACCTGCTTCTGGGCTTGCGCCAGCCCTGCCCCTTCTCAGTCTCTTCACAGAAATCAGGCTGGGGCTACTCATCTGGGGAGTCTTGCTTTAGAACAGCTGACTAGCTGGCACTTGGACTCTATTTTCATGGCTCTCCTCTGGCTCAAGGTACTTCTCAGTAGTTCAGGGGAAAAGTCTTTTTTTGTGTTTTTTGAGACAGGGTTTCTCTGTGTAGCCCTGTCTGTCCTGGAACTTGCTCTGTAGACCAGGCTGGCTTTGAACTCACAGAGATCATCTGCCTCTGCCTCCCAAGTGCTGGGATTAAAGGCGTGCGCCACCACTGCCTGGCCAAAGTCCTGTAAAGACAGAGTAACAGCTGGGCATGGGGGTCCATGCCTCTAGTCCCAGCACATGGGAGGCTGAGGCAGGAAGAGCAGTGAGTTCCAGGCCATCCTGAACTACAGTAGGACTGTCTCAAAACAAACTCCAAACAATTAAAAAAAAAAAAAAAAAAAAAGAAACTAGGAGTTCTCTGGCTTGTCTGAGTACAGGCTTGTGGCCACAGTGTATGGAGGTCTGAGGACTGTGGGTCCTGAGGACAGCGCTAAGGTAATCAGGCATGTGCAGCAATCACTTTTAACCACTGAGCCATCTCACCTGATGTTTTTAAAGAGGGTCTTAGGTTAGCCTAGAACTCTTGACCTTGTTGCCCTCACCATGTGGTTGCTAGGATACATATGAGAGCCACGAAGCCTGGCTCTAAGAGGTTGTTTTAGAACATCGTTGAAGGGGAGTGTCTGGAGCTCACTCACAGACCCTGCCTAACTTGTGTTAGGCTCTGGATTCTAGCCCCAAAGCTGTGAAAAGTAAAACAAAAACTGACTTAACACAAGTTATGTTTTGTTGTCTGAGCCATGGTCTCATGCCCTAAGCCTGGGCATGCTGTGGAGACCAGATGCTGAACTCTTGATTTTTCTGCCTTTGCCTCCAGGCTAGGGCAGAGGTCTGGGTACCTACCGCCAAGCCCCACCAGTGCTTCCAACCTTGAACTAAAGCACCCTTCTGCGCCCTCCCCAGCAGGCTCAGGGCGGGCAGGGCTCCAGGAGCGAGGAGACTCACTACCCACCTTGAGTGGTAAGCAGGACCCTCTCGGCATTGTTGGGCAGGCCCAGCCAGGAGGGCGTCTGGGCGTCAGGCAGCAGCTCCACCCACTGCACAAACTCCTCGCGCCTGAGAAAGCAGGACATTTGGAATCAGAGTTGGGTAGATTGGCTCCAGACACCCCCACACCATGGCGTCTGTCCCCACAGGCAGCCGCACCTGATACCGTCAGGCATCTGAATGTCCTTGTGCCCATCAACCTTGCAGGCCAGCTTGAATTCACTATCAAAACTACGGGTTGTGAACAGCCGCTCCAGGAAGGTATTGAGCAGACGCTGGTCAAACTCATTGTCCACGCGGCCACCATAGATGGACTGGGCCATCAAGGTCTTGAGGGCAGACCATGGGATCTTATCAGGTGAGATGTTCTGGCGGCCCTGGGGTGAAGAGAGGCTGGGTTATGTGTGTCCACTGGAGGGGGCCAGCTCTGTGCATCTGCTCACTTGGGACCTATTCCCTTCTAGCAGGTGCTACACCGTCAAGCTCTGGTGTAGCCTACTTGCCTTGGCTGTGTCATCCAGCCATGTGTCCACCGTGTCACAAGCTGACCGAAGGTCAGATTCTCCAAACTCGTATTTCTTTGACCACCCCAGTGGAGCATAGCGCAGGCGCTCTTGGATGATGGCATGGAACCAAGCCAGCAGGAAATACAAGCGGGCACGCTCATTCGGAGACTAGATGAGGAAAATGACCAAGGACAGACTCGTCAGAGAGCATCACGTGTTTGTCTAAGGAAACTAGACAGCCTCACACTTTGGTCACCTGGACTGCAGCACCACAGTCACACGGCACAGATGACGGCAGAAAGTACCCCGTTTGTAAAGACCAGGACAGACACACGGCACTTGAACTCAGACAGGTGTCTAGAAACAGGCTTTCTAAAAGTGGACTCCAACAGTGAATTCTGGCACCAAGCAGAACAGAACTGACAGGGGTCCTTGCTGAAGTAGCTGTCCTCATGTGGAACGGGGCAGAGAGTGGCTTCAGGGTCACAGCTCTGGGGGTGCATCTGCTCACTCGAGACCTACTCCTCCCTTGCCTTCCCCTGTGCACGGATGCAGCTGGTCTTGGGTTTATGTACAGGGGTATCCAGGGGTGCGCTCTTTACCTTGCATATCCGAGAGACGGGGATGCTACTGAATGTCCTCAGCATGTTGGCCTTCACCCCAGGTGGTGGCTCAAACACAAAGATTCGGCCTGCACGGAGCAGGTTCACTGGCACCTAAGGGAGAAGGTGGCCTCTGTGATGTCTGCTTTTATTTTGGGGCGACAAGGTATGGCGACCTCAAGCTCTCGGCAATCCTCCTGCCCAGCATCCCAAGTTCAGGGGTTGCAGACATGTGCCACCACACCCAGCTGACCCTCTGGTTTCGATGCAGGCAGTTCCTTGACTGTGCACACCATTTACACAAGAGGCACCAGCACCCGGAGCTCCCACACCTTTTGCTCACCTTGGGGTTGATCTCCATGGTGAGGAAAAGTCGGAAGCAGGCGTGGGGCTGC
Organism: Peromyscus aztecus; assembly: GCA_902168405.1. Lineage (NCBI taxonomy): Eukaryota > Metazoa > Chordata > Mammalia > Rodentia > Cricetidae > Peromyscus > Peromyscus aztecus. The sequence continues at coordinate 33,918 of CABHPQ010002550.1, forward strand.
AGGGAGTGCAGCTTCTTCTCCAGCTGCATTAGCCACCCTGGGGCCAGATGCACATTCTTCAGCATCACCCACCTGCACACACACACACACAGTCATAGTGACTTGATGGCTTTCCCAGGGATCCTGGGGACGCACGGGTTTTTAAGACCAAACCAACTACACCCACCTGCCTGACTTCACAGCGGTGTTGATTGCCTTATCTGCTTGGTTAAAGCCTTCGGCTGAGCCTGAGACAAGGAAACTTAGTGTGAACGGCAGCCTTATGCTTCAAGGCTGCGCATGTCCACAAAGCAGCAAGTGTCCTTACCAATGGCAATAGAAGTGATCTGTGTGTTCTGCTCAGCTGCGAGGTCCTCAACATGCCCACTGGCATCATACCCGGGCACAGAGCACATCAGGACGGGTGTGTTTGGCTTCACCTGTGAATGAAAAGATCAGCTGCAAGACAGGACCTGTCAAGAGAAAGCCTGAGGGCGGTGCTGGCTCTGGAAGATTGCAGCCAAGAAGCAGCGTGCCTGGGCTGTGGCCAGTTGCTGTGCAAAGGCAAATGGTGTCTAGGGAGCCAGGATGGGGCACCGGGACATTACCTCTGTGCCCACAATGTGGGTGAGGTCCAGTGGCTGCTCCATGATGGACATGAAGGACTCCCCGAGGTTTGTGGAAACAAACATGTGGGCCATGGCCAGCAGGCGGTCGGGTCGGAAAGCTTGAATCAGGAGTAGGCGGTGGATAGCCTGCCCGATGGGAGCTGCAAGGAGGCGTGACAAGGTGGGTGGAGGCACAGGCCTGGAGTCTCGCTCCTCCCAGCTTGGCCAAACCCTCAGCCCTGAGACTCAGCTCCAACTCGTCCACAAAGCACACACCCTACTGGTCCTCTTGGGCCCAAGGAGCATCTGCCCTATCGCCTATGGCCACTTCAGCTGCCCAGCGAGGAGACTGTAACACCAGGCGTGGGGTACAATTGGTTGATATTACTGCCTTCAGAGACTATTCCCAGCTAACCTTGAACTCAAGATCCTCCTGCCTTTTCCTCCATGGTGCTGGGATTACAGGTGTGTGGCTGCCACACCTGGCTCTTTGTTGACTATGTGTGGTGGCCTGTATGTGGGAGCGTGTGCACTCACATGTCACTGCATGTGTGTGGAGGGCAGAGGACAGCTTCCCGTATTAATCCTCTTCACCCTGAGACAGGGTATCTGTCTCTTTACCACCATGGGACCAAGGCTAGCTGGCCTGTGAACCTGTTGATCTCTCTCTACCTCCCATCTCCTCACAGGAGTGTGCTGGGGTCACAGATGCTTGCATTACTGTCTGTAGGTTTGGGGGATCGAAATTCGGGTATTCAGGTGGCCTGTCTTGTATGGCAAGCACTTCTACCCACTAAGCCGTCTATCTCCAGAGCCCCTCATCTGTTGCATGACCTTTTTTTTTTTTTTTTTTTTTTTGCCAGGCGGTGGTGGCACATGCCTTTGACCCCAGCACTCGGGAGGCAGAGGTAGGGGAATCCCCGTGAGTTCGAGGCCAGCCTGGTCTACAAAGCGAGTTCCAGGAAAGGCGCAAAGCTACACAGAGAAACCCTGTCTCAAAAAAAACAAAATAAATAAAAAAAATTTTTTTTTGAGACAGGATCTCACTATATGGTCCTGGGTAGCCTTGAACTCATAGTAGATTAGGCTAACATTGAACTCTGAGATCTACATGCCTCTGCCTCCTCAGTGCTGGTATTATAGGCATGTAGTATAATGCCCGACAATAGTTTTATTTATTTTTGAGACCAGGTTTCTTTCTATGTGGCCCCTGGCTGCCCTGGGGGAATTTTTTAAAAAATACATTTGAAATGTTTTATTTTGTATGTGCATGTACATCCACGTGTGTGTTGCATATGGAGTGTGGAGGTCAGGCTCTCCGAGCACGTGGGTCTCAGGGATGGAACTCAGGTCTTTACCCACTGAACCACCTTGCTGGCTCTCGTCTATTGATTCTGAAACCACACCACACCCACCTGCTGGCAGCAGACCCGGAAGACGTCACTGGGAAGACAGAACACTGACTGGCTGAGTGCGGTAGCACCCTCTGCTCTGTGGTCTGGTCCTGGAGGCCACATGCTCCTGCCTGCCCCTTCCGCCCCAGGTCAGGTATGATGCACTCAGCCTTGTGGCACAAAGACAATTTCCCCCTTCATGCCTGCTAGGTATCCCCCACAGCTCCGTAAGGTGGGCCTTAGGCCTGCTAGGTAAGTACTCCATCACGGAGTTATGTCCCTAGCCGCCTCCATCTGCCTCTGGTCACTAATGACGACTAGAGGAGGAATTACAAGTCTGACCCTCATTTCTTGGCCAACTCCTAAGCCATCTCCCTAAGTGATTTCCTAAAATGGTGATTTTGCTGCTTAGAGACAAGATCTCACTATGTAGCCTAGGCTGGCCTGGAACTGTCAGTCTTCCCACCTCAGTCTCCTGAGTAGCTAGGGTTCAGGGTTCATCACCATTCTGGACTGGCTTCTAACATGTCCTGATGCTGAAATACTTCCCTGGGGTGGGGGTGGGTGGTGTGTGTGTCACTGACGACTTCTTTTGGGAAACAAGACCTGAATTTATATCCAGGCTCCGAGAGAGAATGGCAGGGGCCTGGAGCTGACTCACTTGTAGGTGTTTCCTCGCTCCAGAGGTACGGCACGGTCTGCTCTGGTGAACTACTGTCCAGCCAAATGCCGAACTGCTGTAGAGACAAGAGGAAGAGTCAGCACAGAACAAGAGTATCTGGTGTGCGTGGTGCTGCCATGCAGCCCAGGTCTTGCTCCACTGCATGAGCAGACCGTAAGGGTCTGACACAGGCGCACCCAGTCAAGACTGCAGGCTTTCCTACACACGAGGAAGCTGCTCACAGACAACATTTCTCACTGGGAACACGTGAAAGACAATTACCTCATCTGCCTGAACCTTGGCAATCAGATCTTTAAAGGCAGGCAGGCAGCTCAACCTCACGACTGCTTCCGCCTGCTCCACAGTCAGACCCTGGATTTTGGGGGTGGAGCCAGCACTCAGTACAATCTCCTTCCCTCTGAGGAAGTGCTGGAACTCCGCATCATAGGTGGGCTCCCTGCGAAGGGTGGACGGGTCAGGCAGGGTCTCTTGCCCCAGCAACTGAGACACAGACAAAGTGATTCACAGACAAGGGAAGGAGAATTCATCCTAACACAGATGCCAAGACCATCTGCAGAGCCACAGCTGAGCTAGCCAGACTCACCCCATGGTGCCTTTCAGCTTGATCCTCGCCAGCAGCATGGCGAAGGTGATGTGGTCCTGATGCAGCATGCCTCGAGCCACTCGGTTAAATGCCACCTGGGGACCAAGGGGGGACATGTTGGTGTTCTGGAGACAGTACTTCCGTACCCTCACACCGGACAGAGCGTGCCCTGCTCTCTACCTGGAAGAGGTCCTTGGTTATGACAGAGAGGCGCTGCGTGTGGTCAGTGGCGCCCTTCAGGTTCGGGTTCTCGTAAAGCACATTGTGGTAGATGTCGAGGAAGAACTGTAGTGAGTACTGATAGAGGAAGTGAACCTGGAAGGAAGTCACGTGACCATCGATCAGGGCAGGCCTCGGGCCACAGTGGGTTCGGTTCAGGGCTGCTATGCCAATGGCCTCACCTGCTTCAGGGACTCCATGGTGAAGTAGATGCTGCTGCAAGCAGTGGACAGTGGCAGGTACTGCTGGGACACGGTCTCCACCTCCTGCATGACGATGTCTGTCTCCTCCACTTTTCTGGTGACCTCGGCAGCTTCCCGCTTGAGATTTTCCAGGGTGGTTATGATGGTGTCGTCATCCAGAATGCGGCCTTTCACCTCGTTGAGAGCTTGCAGCAGAGACTTTTCCAGCTGCCGTAGACGAAGCTGGAACTCCCCTTGAGAGAGAAGACAGGACTGGAATGCCTGTGCTCCAGGGCACACAGTGCCACCCTCGCCACCTTGTCCCTTCAGAGCCCAGCCTGCACCTGCACCACCCCTGGAAGCCGAGGGCCAGACTTACCTTGTAGTTTCAGGAGGTCAGAGCGCTTCTCATCCACATCAGGCCTTTCTGCTTTCAGCACTTCATTGAGACACTGGCTCTGTAAACTGCTCCGCGTGACTGTGAAGTTGACGAAGGTGACCCGGGAGCAGAGATCTGGTGGGAACTCCACCTGCCAGAAAAGAAGACAAAGCAGGCTAGCCGCTTCAGTCAGCTCCCACCACCACCACGCGCATCTAAGTGTCCCCTGCTTACGGTTGGGTCTCGGGTAGATAGAAAGATGACAAATGACGGTGACAGGTCTATGTCTTGGTCACCGAGGGTAATCAGCACTCTCCCCCCTGTCCGTCGAACTTCACGGTTCAGTACTGGATTCAGAACCGGATCATAGCTTTCCACGTCCTATATAGGACACAAACGGAAGGCAGACGTCAGTTTCTCGTCTGGGCCAGTGCACCATCCACAAGCCCCAGGACCTGCCTGAGAGCCTGCCTTTGAGGAAACTGAAACCGAAGTTGAGTTATGCCCTTTTTAAATTTTTTTATTTTTAGAGACAGGGTTTCCCTGTGAAACAGTCCTGGCTGTCCTGGAACTCACGAGATCCACCTGCCTCTGTCTTCTGAGTACTGGGATTAAAGGGGTGCACCACCACACCTGGCTGGGGACTTGCTTTATTCTTGTTCTGGTATCAAACCAAGCCTAACAAAGTTCAAACACCATCAGTGTTTATGCTGTGTAACTTAGATTTACTTTACATCAACTGAGAGATTGATGGACCGTAACAGGAGTGACAAATCAAATATGAACACAAACCTGGACGAGAAGGGGATTGCCAAATCTCAGGGCACTCTCCAAATTCTTCCGGAAGGCATCATCCAAGAAGCTGGTCCTTGTGATCTTCCGGTCCTTATACTCATTCATGATGAATTCTGTGGCCTGTCCCGAGGGGTCAATGATCAGTGGGTACCTGGGGTGAGGTGACAGGAGAGTAGGTAAAGAGTCCACCAGGAAAGGTAGAGGCTCCTGTTCAGACGGGAAGAAACCGTCACTCCACACAGCAACCTCTAGACATTCCAGTTCACAAATGTGACTGAAATCGTCCTCTCTGGAAAACTCCCGTGGTAAGCAGAACTGAGTAAAGATGAACACTGCCCTCTTAGCCCGGCCTTCATTGCCTCCCCACACAGCACTTCCCGCTCATCTCTCCCAACAAGGTGTGACCGCTAGCTGCACCTCTGGCCTGGAAGTCTACCTGTTGAACCGCTTTAGCATGATGGCGTTCTCTGTGCACAGGTCGTCAGCAGGTAAGGAGCTGGCTTGCCAGCGGAGGCGCTCGTCAGCGTTGGAGAGATACTCTGTCCTGGCGATGTCTGTGCGGAACTGAAAGGGAGGCTGGTTATCTCCTCTGGGGTCCAGTTAGGACTTGGTCAGATTGCGCCCAGCGCTGGCTGGGGTGCCGGTTACCTGGATGTTGGCTTGCTGTAAGTGATGAGACCAGGTGGTGAACAAGTTCTGGCGCATCTGCTGGTCAAAGTACCCTGCGTACGCAATGAAGGCCGCGGACAGGAGGCAGTCGCCAGCAATGGTGGACATCTGGTTCTTGAAAGTCTCACTTGTCTTTTCCCAACGTTCCCTTTCAGCAGATAAGCTCTTGAGAAGCGCAGTGCTCCGGTTTACCTAAGGGGGCGGGGCGGGGATCAAATGACATGTTTAGAATACCCTGAATACTAGAAAGGAATTCATCCACGGGGCCAATGAGATGGCTCAGTGAGTGAAGCTCTTGCCGCCAAGCCTGATGACCAGAGTTCCATCCCTGCAACCTCCTCAGTGGAAGGAGAGAACCAACTCCACAAGTGTCCTCTGGCTGCCACGTGTGTGCTATGGCATGCACCCCCGACCTCAGAATTAGTGGGAGCAGGGTCCGGGGAGGACCAGAAGCAGACTCAGGCAGACTGGGCTATAGACACTAACAAAACGTGTGTCGGCATCTCACCAGAGCACAGCCAAGGGCAGAGCATTAACTTTAGCCCTAGAGAAATGCACATCTGGGACTGCCTGAGGCGAGGAACAGCTGGGTACGGCCAAAGGGAAGACAGACTGGTGGCCTACTTCAAGGACTCAAGGAGGAAGTGAGTGAAAGTAAGGGTACGTGGTGCAGACTCAGGGTCCCAACACACACAGAGCCGGTTCACTGCCTCAACAAGACATGCGGTGTATGAGACAACAACCCCTGTTAATCTGGGCTTCCACCAGGGAGGCCATGAGGACCTCCTCGGTAACAGTTCAGAGGATCTTGGGCTGCAAGGCAAAGCTTACTTTCGCTTCGACAGCTGCCAGGTCTGCCTTGATGGCCTGGGCCTCTGAGATGAGGACTGCATACTCTTCCTTGTAGCGGGCGATGCTGGCCTCCAGATCCCGGATCATCTGCTCCACCTCATTGGCTTTCTGCTGGTTGTCCTTGGCATCGTCTTCCAGTTTCTGTAGCTCATTTCTCAGGGGCTCCACTCTCTTTAACATGTCTGCATAATTCAGCTGGGAAGGGCAAGGCACAGGGTGTAACAGAGAATGACATGTGACAAAGGACAAGGCGGGTTGATGTGAACATGTGAAAACGCCACAGTGAAGCCCATTACTTAGTACGGCCAGGTAAAGCAAGGGCTGGGGCTGGGGCTGTAGCCCTGGCACTCGGGCTGCAGTAGCCTGGGCTATAAAGGGAGATTCTCTCAAAAACCAAATGGGGGCTAGAGAAATGGCTCCGCAGTTAAGAGCAATTCCTGCTCTTACGTCACAGAGGACCGGAGTTTGTTTCCCAGCACTCAGCCCTTTTCTGGATTTCTCATGTGCACATATTCACAACATAGACACACATACAATTAAAAAAAAAAATAGCAGGGCAGTGGTGGCGCACGACTTTAATCCCAGCATTCAGGAGGCAGAGGCAGGCTGATCTCTGAGTTCGAGGCCAGCCTGGTCTACAAAGTGAGTTCCAGGACAGCCAGGGCTACACAGAGAAACCCTGTCTTGAAAAACCAAAATAATAATAATATAATAAATAATATAATAAACCTTAAAAACAAAAATCCCAAACTAAGTCAAAGCAACACTTAAACCCTATGGCTAACAAGATGGCTCAGCAGGTCAGAGTGCTTGCCATGTAAGCCTGGAGACCAGAGTTTGACCCTCAGAACCCGCGCAGAGGTGGAAGGACAGAGCTGACTGCACACATCCCCACGTAGCAGCGACCCCCCATTTGAGAACCGGCTCTCTGGCCCACGCCACCCTCGGCAGTGCCGCTCTCTTTCCTAGAAAGCCGTGTCTAGGGCTGCCCCACACTTGACTTTTTTCTCCATCTTTTCCTCCCGGCGGCCACGCGTTTTCACCTAACCCACACTGTTTTTCTTTTCAACGTAATCGAACAAATCGCTGCAGCAGCAAACAGCTAATGGAAACAAGATGTGACAAGAGACCCCCCCCCCCTTCCCAGGGCCGGCTGCAGAGGGCCTACCTGTGCAATTGCCCACTTCACCATGGGGCCGCAGGCCAGGGAAGCCCGGTTGACAATTTCATAGTTGTAACTGGGGTTGGACATGTAGTTCTTCTTCATCTTCTCCCTTATGGCATCACTGGGAGAGGAAATTATTTCTAAGCACGCACAGAATAAAAAGAATGCACTTTCACAAAATACAAGGGTAAAGGCCTAGCACTTCTGATGATGCTGGCTGAGCCCTGGTTCTCAGGGAAGGTGACAGGGCTGCTGAGGACAGGCTCTGCCCGCTTCTGCCTCTGGCCCCTCACTACAGCAACTCGGGCCAGAAGACCCTTGCTCTGCGGCAGCAAGGGCTGAGCAGCCCCCTCCTAACTACCTGGAGGGGTGAAGCTGTTGCTGGCAGAGGCAATGTCAAAAACAGATGCAGAAGAGGATGCTGGCTTTCTTGCTGAGACTGTATTGAAAGGCACCAGTGGGACTGGTGTGACCCATGTTCCCTTTGGTAGACGACATGCCAGAGATGGCCAAGCAGAGCCTTTAGAAAAGTCCATTGCAAATTGCCGCAAGCAAACAGGAGTATCCCCGAGGGGGCCTCACCTGATCTCCTCCGCCGAGAAGTTGACGATGGTGGGGATGAAGTTCTCCCTCATGATAATGGAGCGGATCTGCTTCCAGTCTGTGGTGCTCTCGCCCAGCAGCAGGCAGATGGACTCCAGCGCCAGCTTCACAGCAGCAGGAGGGTTGGCCATGGACCTCACCTCCACCAGGTGCTGCTTCTTGATGGACTTCACAGCTGGTCAGCGGGGGTAGGAAGGTGAGGCAGAGTACAAGTGAGATGTGGACAAGGCTGCCACCAGGGCTCCACCCCACCTAGAGCACACCTTACATCACCTACCCTAAACTGCAGTTGTCCTTGGCGAGCACAGTGTTAGCTTGTTTTACAGTTTCAGGAATTACACTGTCAACCAGCTACAATTATTTTCTCTCTCTTTCTCCTTCTCTGTCTCTCTCTGTCTCTGTCTCTCTCTCTCTTTTTTGTCTTTATGAGACAGTGTTTCTCTGTGTAGCCCTGGTTGCCCTGGAACTTGCTATATAGAGCAGGCTGGCCTCGAACTCACAGAGATCCACTTGTTTCTGCCTCCTGCATGCTGGGATTAAAGGTGTGTCCACCACCACTTGAGGCTATTTTCTCTCTTTTAACTTATGTAGGAGAGAAAAACCTTTCAGAGAAGATGATGACTTGTTCTCCTAGAAGATAACATCCCCACTTTTGCTTTACGAGGCAGATAGCGACCCCAAGCCACAGCCAGGCTGAGGCCTGCGCAAGCCTCATTAATCTGCTACAATTTACAGCTGTCTAATGGGCTGCTCTAAAAAGAGGAAATGCAGTTTTTTAGATTGAAGATTTAGAAAATACTTTTAGTTACTCAGTAGAAAATTTTTCCTTAGTATCCATCTGTGTGTGGAAACTCAGAGCCTCTGTAGGTGTGCAGCCGTCCTAGGTGTGAAATGACAGCTGTAATAACTGGGCCACCAGACACAGCCACACTCCAGTGAGCATGACAGCTAAGGTCACTCTTCCGTCCTGGGTGCCCACAATCAACATGGGAGCCACTGCTACAGCACCGCACGGGTCTTTCAGGAACAGAGGAAGAGTGACTAGTGACCCGCCGGCCTGTGTCTTCTGAGTGCTGGGATTAAAGTCGTGCCCACGCACCCCCGAGTGAGTGTTTCGCCTGCAGGTCTGTATGTGCACCATGGGTGCAGTGCCCGAGGAAGCCAGAGGAAGACACTGGGACCACTGCATGGGAGTTACAGAAGTGCGAGCTGCCATGTGGGTGCTAGGAACCGAACCTGGGTTCTCTGCAAGAGCAGCAGAAAGTCTTACTGCTCAGCCGTCTCCAGCCCTATTTTTAGACAGGGTCTCAAGATCCTCCTGCCTTGGCCTCACTACGACTTGAGATTATAGGCTTGAACCCCAGACTCGGCAAGACAGAGTCCATCTGCTAGTTCTCTTACAAGAAGGGCCTCACGACAGGAAACCAGAGCGGGGCTATAGCATGCTGCTCTAAGAGGTGGAGACAGGGGAGCACTTTGAAGAGGCTGCAGGTGTCTGATCAGGATGCTCCCAGAAGCACGGCCCCGGTGAAGGTCCAGGTCTGACAGCACTGACATACCATTCTGGGCCTCAATGACGGCAGGCTCCACCTTATCAAGGTCCTCCTTGACACTCATCTGCTTGTCTGCAATGACCTCCTGCTGCTTGTGCAGCTGCTCCTGGATTTCCTGGCTCATGACCTAGAAAGCAAGGATGGCTTAGGTGCACACGGCTAAAGCATTGTGGACTTGCTAAGTGAACCTTACACAGCTCCCCTCCTGCCAACACACACCTGCTAACCCATTCAATTTAGAGCCCTGTACAAACCAAGCCGCCTCCTGCGCAGGCCCAGGCCCAGGCCCGCAGGTAGGCTCCCTGGAATAAAGGACACACCTTTTTCTTTTCGGCCTCTTGCTGGTCTTTCACCATTTTCTTCAGCTTGTCGTTGGCGGCTGCGTTCTTAACTTCCAGCTCTTGGCTCTTGATCCTCAAGTCCCGGCGCAGTTCTTCCACCTACAGAACAAACCATTCTCAACACAGAGACGCAGCAAGTCCTCGGTGGGGTCGTGAGGGGCTGCTGCTCCTGCTCTACCTGGTCGACGGTTTCTTTGATTTTCCGGAGCCCCACATTCAGGTGCATCTGCTGCTCCTCCAGCTCGCTGCGCTTCTCATGGAAAAGGTTGGCGTAGTGGTTGATGAAGTCCAGGTAGTGCCGAGGCGTGATGGCCATCGTCCTCCCTCCCCGCTTTGCCAGGCGTGCGTTGGCCTTTCAGAAAACAAATTCAACTCTTCACTCCTCAGCCAGCCTCAACTACATCCTGTCAGACTGGTGTGACATGGGGGAGTGGGCCTGGCCCTCAGAACACTCAAGCCAGCCCCAGTTCTCAAGATCAAAAACCTCCATCCTTAAACCCTGATGAGTGACAGCACACAAAACGCCCATCCTGGAGACGCTATTTCTTTGTTATTTTGAGTGAGGGTTTCATGTGGCCCAGGCTGAACTTGAACACCTGACCCTCTTGCAGCTTTCTCCCAAGTGCTGGGATCACAGGTGTGGGCCACCATACTCGGCTCAGAAGCATATTTTATGAGAAACGCTCGACAAACAATGGATTTACTATGTCAATGTAGGCCGTGTTTAGTCTTTTTTTTTTTCTTCTCAAGACAGGGTCTTATTATGTAACACAGGCTGGAATGCAATTCTCTCTCTTTTAAGTTAAAAATATTTTATGTGTGTGGGTGTTTTGCCTACATGTGTGTCTGTGTACCATGTGCATGCCTGGTAGCCATGGAGGCTAGAAGAGGGTGTTGGATCACCTATGACTGGAGTTACAGAGTTGGGAGCTGCCATGTGAGTGCTGGGACTAGAACCCAGATCTGAGCTCTGAAGAGCAGCCTGTGCTCTTACATGCTGAGCATTCTCTCAAGTCCTAACTAAGTTTTAAGGTCCCAAATGAGTGTTGGGATTGCAGGCAAGTCACCAAAGGTTTCTGCTTATTTCCAGTGGACACAGAGAGTAAGAACCGGTTTTGTGTGATAAACAGCTTGGGCTGCTGCTGGAAGGGAGGTATCAGAAACAGGGCAGCTGGGATGGCTGTGGGGACACTAGGTGACAGGCTGCCACAGCTCTGAGTGGTCTCATAAAGGTTTCTCGACAGTCATCTGTGACAGCACTGCTAAAGCGCAGGACAGTGGGGACGATCCACCGAACAGCCTGGGCTCCTGTACGCTATCTGGGAGCCCTGGACTCCAGCAGAAGCACTGGCTCCTAGAGCCTGCAAGGCTTTTGCCCACCTGGCCATTTGTTTATTTCTGTGTTATTACTGTGTGCACATAACACGGATGCCATGGTTCCCATGTGAGGGTCAGACATCTTTCGGGAGTCAGGTCCTCTCCTTCCACCTTTTGGGGGTTCTTGCGATCAAACTTGGGTCACTGGGCTTCCACAGCAAGCACCTTTACCCATCAAGGCATCTCACTGGCCCCCATCTGAGCAGTTATGGAGACATGAGAGCCTCTTGTTCTAGAGGAACAAAGCCTGGGTGGAGAAGGAAGTGTGAAGGGAGCAAAGGCTGCTGACAGGAACGGACGTCATCTCATGAGCGCGAGTGAGCGAGCGAGCGAGGTGAGCCTGGGTTACAGACGGGCTAGTTCCAAGGCAGTTAGGGCGACACAAAGAAACCCTGTCTCGAAGCTCCCCGCCCCCCCCAAAAAGAAAAAAGAATGGATGTCATGAAGAGGTGAGGAAAAGTATTTGCTTTGCTGCAGCAGAGCAGGGTCAGCTGGGAAGCTCCCAAATGTTGAACTGTGATCCACTAGTTCGGTTCTGCGGGCTGCTCTCAAGCTGCACACACCTGGTGAAGAGTCTGATGGACGAACACACAGCTGTTCACGATGGCTTCCCGGTGTGTCGGTGGCTGCGGCAGCTTGTCGTACACGACCGGCATGTAGTCAGGGACTATATAGTTGGGCTTCTCCAGGTCCATTTTACTGGTGAACTCTTTGCCGACCTGATACAGCGCTTCAGTGGACCAGTCACCAAACCAATTCAGCACACACCTGAAAAAGATGCTCTCATCTCCAACAGCTCCCCAGAGTGGGTCTGCCTCGGATGGAAGCCCAGCCCCGACCTGGAGCCAGCAAAGGTCAGCATTACCTGTTGAAAAGGGCTGGTGACGTGGCAGCCCGGTCCTTGAGCCCCTCTGAGGACGGGTTCATGGTGAACACCACGTGCAGGTTGCGGATCACCTGGCTGGTGAACCATTTGTAGAGCTCCTCGTGCGAGTCCAGCATCAGGCCTTCCTTCTGGGCCCCCTCTTTGCACTGAGTCATCAGCGTGGCATACTCATCCCCTTCAAAGAGCCCCGGAACCTGGGGATAGAGCAGCCTCACTGTGGCTTAACTGACTTGTAAGGGGACGCCATGCAACACATTACAGCACACGCTCCCCTACCTCTCCATTGGCCAGAAGGGTATTCATTCGCTCCAGGAACCCAGAATCTAGGACATTGGATTCGTCCATTATGAATGCTATCTTTTCATTTTTACAGCCAGATCGTCTCAGCACTGTTCTCAGATCTTCATCAAAGTCTTCCCCTGTGTACTTCCTGTGGACCTACAGAAGCAGCCACAAGTTAGAGTTCTTCTCATTCAACAGCTACATGCAGAATCCAGACTCGGGAACTGAGAGGCTATCCAACAGACCCACCTTAATCTGGTACACGCTCAGGCCATTCATCCAGGCGACAAAACGAGACAGGGTGGTTTTGCCAGCTCCACTAACACCAATCAGAAGCAAATGACCTTGAGGCTGTCGGAATATTCTGGAACATCATCAGAAGAGATAAATTTCCAGGCTTATATGACTCCCTTCCCATTTGATACTCATGCCCGTGACTTTTCTAGGATGGTGTTTAACATTTTCATCATGCCTTGAATGTGTATGTTAAAGCACTGTGAGCAGCTGTGGAGGGCCGGGTCTAGTGCACACAGAAGACACAGCCCTGCCCTCTAGATGCCAATGACATGAGAGACGAACCCAGCTCTAGCTGGAGGCTGAAGGACCCAAACTGGCAGCAGGCCTACAGAGAAGGTTCTTCTTGGAGTGAGAGCCCAGGACAGTGAGGCTGGACTGGGGGACAAGGGAAGGTGCAGCAGCAAGGCTGAGGTGGAGGTGTGGGGAGACAGCACCCGGCGCAATGTGACCCTGCACACAGCTCGGGAGACGGACTGTGGCAGTAACAGTAAGGCCCACCTGTCAATCCTGAGCACATGGTCGAGCACTTCATTGAACAAGACCAAGGGAACATCCAGTTCTTCTTCATAGAAGACCTTCAGCCGAGCCTTGACATAGTCTCTTAGCTCTTCTTGGTCTACTGGGATGTAATCCTATTTGGGAAAAACAATGCAGCCCACCATTGATCAGGTCACTGAGCTGTTAAGACATACAGTTCTTCGACACCAAGGACCGCTTAAAAATGCACAGCAACAAGACCGCATTCAGGGAGTGCAGAGCATCCCATGCACGTGACTGTAGAAAGCACACACCACACACGTCAGCTCATCCAAACTCAGACTCCCACCAAAAGCTCAAAGGTGGCTGATGGTGCTCTTGGAGGAAGCTGACAAGCCGATGCTAAGGAGCGTTTGGAAGAAAGAGTTGAAAATGATCAAGATATTCATGGAAAAGAAGCAAGCATGAGAGCCTGCACTGTGTAATCAGGACAGAAAGCAGAGAACAGATCAACAGAGGTGAGCAGAGCTGGAAGACACACTCACACGCACAGGGAAGCCTAGCAAGACAGCGACAATTACTCAACACAGGACGAGTGACAGAAGGGAAATGTGCAGACAACCCATAGCTCACAACACACCTAAAACCAGTTAGAGGTGGTTAAACTGATAAGATGTTTGCTTTTCAGAAGACCCCATAAATAGTAAAAAGAAAACCACCGGGGAAGGTCTCCTGCAAATGACAATGACGGACTACAGCTTGGACCCCAGAAAGTTCCTTGACACTGAACAACCTATTGGGCTGTCTCTAGCGTCAGCTGCCCTCCCGATAGGAAGGCGCCCCTGACAGGTGGAACTCTGTTTTATTCCATTATGCTTTGTTTTTTGGGATGGGGATTCATTATATATGTTGCCTTGGGCTCAAGTGATTCCCCAGCCTTTGCCTCCTAAGTAGCCAGACCACAGATGAGTGCTCAGGACACCTGTTTCTGGAGAGCATGGGGCGTGGAACCAGGGTCTCATGAATGAGGCAAGTGCTTTACCACTGAGCTACAAAAGCCAAGCCCAGCTTACGATTCTCTCCAAACTCAATGCACAGCTGCCTGTCAGACCTCCAGGCTGGGGGAACCCTCTGTTCCTTCCTTTGCTTGTGCCTCCCCACAGAAGTTTTGACTTACTCCCATATCAGCAGTGATCTCTGCATGAAATATGCATCAAGACTAAATGGGAAGCAGTTCCCCCCCTTTCCACATGAAAAGGACAATTCACAGCTATTTACAAATGTCACCGCCATTATTTAGCATTTGGCATTAAGAAGCTTTTGCCGGGTGGTGGTGGCGCACACCTTTAATTCCCAGCACTTGGGAGGCAGAGGCAGGCGGATCTCTTTGAGTTCGAGGCCAGCCTGGTCTACAGAGCAAGATCCAGGATAGAAACCAAAACTACATGGAGAGACCCTGTCTTGAAAAACCACTCCCCTCCCCCGCAAAAAGAAGCTTTCATACGTGCAGCCTTGAGGCAGGGGGAAGGGCTTAGACTTGCCTCTAATTGGATGTGCCTCCCCATGGAGGCCTTGCCTTCTTGGGAGGGATTTGGGGTGGAGGCTGAGGGGGTGGGAGGAGGGAAGGGGGGGGGATCTTTGGTGTTTAAAATGAATAAAAAATTTTTTTTAATTAAAAAAAATGAATTTGTAAGATTATGAAAAGAAAGCTTTCATACAAATTGCTCACAACTGCCCCATTTTTAGTGTTTGAGTGACCTTCTGCAGCTGCTAGAGACCACTGTTCCTGCCCACGGATCATCACACATGGAAGAATCCATTGAGAGGCTAGGCCAGCTACATGTCTTCTGGGGCTTTCTGCCAAAAACCCACAGACTAAAATTGTTTAGTGCTGCCAGGCAGTGGTGGCGCACGCCTTTAATTCCAGCACTTGGTAGGTAGAGGCAGACGGATCTGAGTTTGAGGCCAGCCTGCAGACAGCCAGGGCTACACAGAGAAACCCTGTCTTGAAAAATAGACAGACAGACAGACAGACAGACAATGCTTAGTGCCTCTGCTGAAACTGCAGTCCTCGATGTTCTCCTTTTTCCGTAGCACTAGGGACTGAAAGCCCCAGACAGCCCACTCGCCCTCCCAAGCTAGCGACCGGAGGATAGCTCTGGTGGGAGCTTCTGCTGCCCTGCAGCGGTCTGTACCTTGGACAGCCAGTTGCTGTACAGAATAGGCCGGCTCATGGCCTTCTCTTTGTCTATGTTCGGGAAGTGCTTCAGAGCAACCATGTCGATGTTCTCATCCGTCCAGCGCCGCTCTTCGTCCTCCACAAGCCTGTTCAGGGAGAACAGCACAAGTGTCAGTCAGAACAGTCACAAGTGTTAGGCCTGGTGACAGCAGCCACGTGGCGGGACTGAGAGCCTCCACCCCAGTTCCTGGGGATGGACGTGGCTGAAGCAATCTGATTTTTTTTTATTGTTTTATTTTTTTTTTAAAGATTTATTTATTATGTATACAATGTTCTGCCTGCATGTGTCCCTGCAGGCCAGAAGAGGGCACCAGATCTCATTATCAATGGCTGCAAGCCACCGTGTGGTTGCTGGGAATTGAACTCAGAACTTCTGGAAGAGCAGCCATTGCTCCTCACCTCTGAGCTATCTCTCCAGCCCACAAATTGCTATTTTGATTCTAAACAGACCCTGGCACCATGACACTGTTCAAGACTGATTTAAGATATGAAATGATAAATTTGGTTCCTTTCTTTTTCCACCCTCTACCATACTACCCAGACTAGCTGTAAACCCCCAGATTCACCTCCTGCATGGTGAGATGTTGGCTATACACTACCAAGCCCAGCTCAAATTTGTTTTCACACTTGCTAACAACTATGTTTTATCTACATAGGAGAGCCTGCAGCGTGTCTACTGTAACATCAACAGAGCAGACAAGAGACACTGTCCTGAAGCACGGGGTCTTTTGAGAAGCAGAGTGTATAATACTTGTGTGGGTGTGTGTGCACGTGTGTGCGTGTCCATGAATATGCACTGTGAGGCAGAGTCTCACTCTAGAACCAGTTTTACCTTGAATTTGAAATCTTGCCTCAGTTCCCCAAGTGCTAGAATTTTATAGGTATATACAATCATGCAAGGTTTCCAAAACAGAATTTATACGCACAATTACTCCCCACCCCTCTCCCAAGACAGGGTTTCTTTGTGTAGCTGTGGCTGTCCTGGAACTTGCTCTGTAAACCAGGCTGGCCTCAAACTCACAGAGATCTGTGTGCTTCTGTCTCCCAAGTGCTAGGATTAAAGGTGTGTGCTACTACCAGCCAGCTGCACAATTACTTGTTTTGAGTCTAAATAAAATTTTCTCTGTGGTATCCTGTAACAATTACAATTTTGCTGTCAGCAACGATGAGGACAGTTCACTTAACACCAGAGGCCTTTTCCAAAGCAGCAGCCTATAAAGGGCAGGGTGCACACCTGTGTCCTTCACTTTGTCTACATTTTCATGGCTTTTTTTTTTTTTTTTTTTTAAGATAAGGTCTCATGCAGAGTCTGGTTTCAAACTGACAGTATATTGCCAATGCTGACCCTAAACTCCTGATCCTCCTGTGTGCTGGGAGGACAGGCCTGTGCCAGCAATTCCCAGCTCACCCTCATCTTCTGAGCCTACCCTCAAACATCCCTTACAGCATCTTCCTGAAATGCAACTTGGCAGAAACCAAGAAGCGCAAGGACAGTGGCCAGACAGGCAGCCCCTGCAGGAAGACAGCACGGGAAGATTCTTGGACAACATGGGCAGGAAGAGCTGTAGGTGAGCTGAGTGTAGTGGACACGTCTTTAATCCAACACTCAGGAGGCAGAGGCAGGAGAATCTCTTTAAGTTCAAGGCCAGTATACGGTCTACATATTGAGTTACAACAAGGGCTACATACTGGGACCCTGTTTCCAAACAAACAAAGTGCTGCTGTTCAGAAACCTAGAGTTAATCTCATGAACACAGAAATAAGCCCAAAATACAACTAAAAGATTCTTATACTAAAATATGTGAGATAAAAAAACATGAAAGAGGGCCAGAGAGATGGTTCAGAGGTTAAGAGCACTGGCTGCTCTTCCAGAGGTCCTGAGTTCAATTCCCAGCAACCACAGGTGGCTCACAACTGTCTGTAATGAGATCTGGTGCCCACTTCCGGCGTGCGGGCATACTTGCAGGCAGAACACTGTACATAATGAATAAATAAATCTTAAAAAGGACAGGTCAGGGTGAGGAGGAAAATAAAGAATTTATTATAAAATGCAAACTATACTGAACTATAAAGATGGCACTTAAAAAAGGTTTACAAAACAAAAATATTGGTAGTTTCCAAGACTCCCTAGAAAAGACAAAATGTTTTGCTTGTGAGACTGAAACTAGAGGGCATCCCACAATCCTCAACACTTGGGCCCGCCAGTTCCTCCCTTGGCACTGGCCACTTACAGTGTGACAGCCAGCGCCCTGGAGCCACAGAGCACATTGGCCAAGAGTAGGAAGGACAGGGAGGAGCTGTACCCTCCAGTGAGCCCCTGCTCTGTAAAGCCCCATCAGCACTACGGTGCATGTATGGGTGTTGGTGTTGGTTTCACCGGTCCACCGACTGCCTTCCCCAGTCACGTAACAGCAGACAATTCTGAGAAATCCCACGGAAACAAGACCTGGAGGTGGCTGTGATCCACATCCAAATATGCTAGGCTGCTTCCATTGCTGTCCACCTGGCTCATGCATGGCTGGGCCAGCCTTGCACAGATGTCCACAGAGGACCCCAGAATACAAAGAGGGAGGAATGTAATCAGAGGACCCTCGGCTCCCCTTACCTGTCTTGGAAGAGACGCAGGGCTTCGTGTGCCCAAATGCGAATGAGGCCTTCAACAGGCAATGTCTCCAGGGGCCTCAGGGCTTCAAAGATTCCTCTTACCCACCGAGTCATCTCACGGGGTGAATAGATATAGTGTGGCTGCGTATCCTGAGTGAACCTCTCCTGCAGGAGTGGAAAATGGAGCTTACGTCAATGTCCGATAATGTGAAAAAGAGGTTAAGAGGTGAGAGGCTATAAAACATTTCTGTTCTAAAGAGAATCTAGACCCAAAGTATTCAAGAATGAACTAGTCAGCAATGTTAAGGTTCAAACAGCTGGGCTGGGTGTAGCTAGTGTAGAGCACTCATCCCGGATGTTGGAGGCCCTGGGTTCCATCCCCGAGGCTGATAAAAACAAATCAGTTCCCATAAAGATCAGAGAACAAAGACAGTCCTTCCCTCCACAGACCCCAACAAAGCAGGATGCCACAAAATAAAATCAGACCCACGTTCACTCCAGATTGGAATAAGTATCTAGGATCAGCTGTGGAGCTTGGGTCAGTGTCACCCTTCGCTGCATAAGGGGATCCCTAAGACCCTACTTCAAAGAAGAAAGAAATACCTGGGTGGTGGCGCACACCTTTAATCCCAGCACTCGGGACGCAGAGAGAGGCGGATCTCTGTGAGTTTGAGGCCAGCCTGGGCTGCAGAGGGCCAGGGCTGCATAGTGAGATCCTGTCTCAAATAACAAAGCAAACAAGGGACAGAAGAAAAGTCCACAGAGACAAACAGGTTAGAGGGGTGGCTCAGTGGTCCACACTGGCTGCTCTTCCAGAGGAACTGGGTTAAATCTCAGCACCCACATGGTGGCTCACAATTGTTTTTAACTCCAGTCCCAGGGAATCTGACACCCTCTTCAGGCCTCCTCAGCACTGCACACTTGGTACACAAACACACAGACAAAACTCCCATACACAAAATAAAAAACCTAAAACAAACAAACAAAAAACCCTCCTAAATTAATGTTTATATCATACAATACCCTTCAGAAAAAAATGCTTCAATCAATTAAACGCATAGGTAAAAAGTCCTTGCAGGATACAGCAGAAAGAACCAAGCACTATAGACATGCTGGTGTAGACAGCCCAGCACCCATTAAAGGGCCACGCAGGTCAAAAACCCAAGCAATACTTCTCAGCAGGGTAAAGATCTATTTGTATTGTTGGAGGCGAAGCCCCATGTGCCACAGGCTGTCTGTCCTTGACCTCGCTACACAGTACTGGAACAACTGAGCTACCGCCCTAGCCCCTAGCCCAAAGACCTATTTTTTAATATGAACTTTTCATTTTTACAACTACAGTCCTAACATGTAGGTTTGTTTGTTTATTTACTTTGATGGCTTTTGTTTTGGTTTTATCCGGCGACAGGGTCTCACACACTATGTAGCTCTAGCTGTCTTGGAACTCACTATGTAGACCAGGCTGGCCTCAAACACATAGAGATCCATCAACCTCCACCTTTTAAGTCTAGAATTAAAGGTGTGTACATCACCATGCCTGGCTCTAACATGTAGTTTTAAAAATGAGAAAAAGTGTATCTCACATTCATTTGTGCGTGCGTGCAT
>CABHPQ010002551.1:10902-22745 GCA_902168405.1 Peromyscus aztecus
GGGGGGGGGGGGGGGGGGGGGGGGATGTGGGAGTAAACCACAGATCTTCCTTCCTGCTCTCCAAGGCCCCTCCTTCACCCAGCCCTGCAGGAAGCTGAAATGGAACCCAAGTTGGGAGGGGCACAAATCATCCAGTGGAGGACTCCCTAGTGCCACTGTCGGTGGCCTCGTGGTGAGGAGGACTTTACCTGATTCGGTTTGAGGACAGGTGGGTTGAGCTGGAGTCTGCTATTGCCAGAGACATTCCACATCTGCTCTCTCAGGTTTTTCTTTTGTTTCTTCCTCTTAAAATGTGACCTTGTGGGCACAGAGGCCGCTCCCTGTAAGTGCTTTGTGGGAGGGTCTGAACCACCACTTTCTATCATAGCCTGGTTATTAGAGGGAGATTGGAAGGGCAAGATAGGTGTGGTGACACCTGCCAAATCCCAGCACGCGGGTCCAGAGTTTAAAGTCGGCTCCAGCTACACGGGGAATTCAAGGCCAGCCTGAGGTACACAGTAAGTTCAAAGCTACCCTGGGCTACTCAACGAGACTCTGTCTCACAAAACCCAACCAAGCCAAACTACTTTATTTGAAAGTGATCTTCAAAGATCAAGAATTAATGCAATAAAACATGATTAGGGGTGCACCCACACTCAGACGAAAACCCTTGGCTTGCTACCCAACAGAGTGCACCATGACCCTGACCTTGGCCTCAGCCCTGCTGAGAAATCTCTCCCGTGGCGGTCAGAGACCAGTTTTTGGCAGCCGGTTCTCTCTTTCCACCTTGTTGAGGCAGGTGTTGTTTCTACCGTGACGCCGCGGTGGTTCTCTGCATGCCACAGTGGCCCTCAAGCTTCCAGTTGATTTCCCTGTCTTTGTGCTCCCCCCCACCGAAGCAGCGCTGGCATCACAGATGTGCCCTACAGCATCTGGCTTTTTACATGGGGTTCCATCATTGAACTCAAGCCCTCAGACTTTCAAGGTAAGCCATTTTAGTGCTTTGCTAAGTCTCTTTTTAATGCACCCAGAATTCCTAGTGAGGGCCTAATCCATACCAGATGAGGTGGGACAGCTGGCTCGGGGAGCCAATCAGAGAGCCCCATGTGGCCCTCTTGAGGTCAAGGCTATGTACCAACACCTCTGCCCTTTCTCGTGGTATCTTCTTGCCTCACAAGGAAGAAGAAACCACAGGTCCCAGCACCTTGTGGTAAAGGTTTTCTCAACACAAGAGTCTCTCAATCTGAGGCCAAGCCCTGACTGAAACCACAATTGCTTGTCACGAGGCATCTTTTAATTCTGCGTTCTCCAGCCAGCAATGATCTCAAGTGTGTGTCACAGAGACCCAGGCAACTAGGACCTCAGGGTTCCCCCCACTACCATTTCAAAGTAAGAGGAGGCCTGGTGGTTCCTCAGGAGAGTGACCAGCTGCGCCTGTCTTCCAGGGGCCGTGGATGGCTCCCTGGACAAGGGGTTTTCATGCTATAACTAAGAAGCCAAAGTAGAGGAGGATTTCAGGTTCAAGACCAGCCTGGGAAAAGTAGTAAGAGTCTGCTTCAAAATAAAAACTTGGAAAAAGGAGCTGGGCGTGGTTGGCTTGACATCTGGATCCCAACACTGGGGAGGCTCAGGGACGATTGTCACACTTTTGAGGCTAGCCTGGACTCCATAGTGAGATCCCATCTCAGGAAACAAACACAGTGGTGACGGGTTTGAGGGCACAGCTTAGCGGCAGGACACTTACCGATCATGCGCAAGGCCCTGGGTTTAATGTCTAGGGCTGGAAGGAAAAAAAAAAAAAAAACCAACCAAACAAAACCCCCAAACCTGAGGTTGTCCCAGACAGACAGGGACAAGCTGCTCACTCTGCCATAGGTGACGGCTTAAGTTCCTGGGAGCCTGACTTTGACAACTTGCCCGTGAAAGAGAAAGCTATGGGAATGAGCAAGCCCGGCATCCTGAACCAGAGATTAGAACATTCCAAGGCAGAAAGTTCCAGAAGGTTTGTAGAGAGAGGTGACTATGATTTCATTCAGTCACCAACCTCTCCCCAGGGCTGGCTCAGGGCTCACTTAGTGCCCAGGGCTTGAGGGCAAGGAAGGAATATCTGGGTCACTGCTCTTGGAGGTCACTGCTCGCCGAGGTCACCCCTTTCCTCTGGAAGTGCCAAGTGTGGGAAGAGAAATTATGGGGAATTTGAGGGCTGATAATGGGGTTGGCAGTGGCTGGTGACTCGGAACACAGGGATCGACTGAATCCCACCACTTGCTGGACATAGAGGCTCCTGTAATCCCAGCACTTGGAAGGATGAGGAAACAGGGGTACAAGTTCAAGGCCTGCCTGGGCTATAGAATCACCTCCCCTCCAAAAAAGTAAGCAAACAAACAAACAAATAAAAACATATCCCAGTACACCGTCAGGTCCCCAGAAGATACCTGTGTGCATTTAGTGAAACTTACAGGTGCTGGGACACAGTGGCTCATGGCAGAGCCTCCAAAGTGATATCACCAGGGAGCTTGCCAAAACTGTACATTCTTGGGCCCCACCCCACCCCACCCTGGTAGAATCTGGAACCCCAGGGTACAGGGCAGAACCTGCTGTATATTAATTAGCCTTCCCCATGACTCATGCTCTGTAGTCGAGTCTGAGGCTCAAAGGTATAACGGAGCCCTGAAACCACGGATCCATCTCAGCATCACAGGAGGTAAAAAAGCAGCCATTATTCGTAAAAGAGGCCTTGCCAGAACACTGAACCCAACGTCAACCAAGTCACTGTTACTCTGCACACCAAACTGGGTAAAAGTGTTCACCAGGAGTCAACTGGAAAGCTCTAGAATACAGGAAATCTTGTGTGTTGAATTTTTGTAGTTCTAACAACTCAGAATGAATCAAAGAGCCAAAACCAAGGGCTGAAACTATAAAACACTTAGAAAAATTAAAGACCAAACTCAAGATACTAGATTTGGTGGTGACCAAAAGCAGTCCACAAGAGAAAAACCAGACAAGTTGGACTTAATGAAAATGTAAAACTTTCTTGTAACAAGAACATATCGGTGGGGTACAAGGCAGCCTGGAGAATGGGGAGCTACCTGGGAGGTGTGTTTGGAAAAGGATTAACAGATGAAACAGAATGAACAGAACCCCTCAAACCCAACAAGAAACAGGACAGAAAGGCCACCTGGCTTCATGACAAATGCCTGTAATTCCAGCACTAAGGAGGCTAAGGCAGGGGGATTGCTGTGAGTTGAGTTCAACCTGGACTACAGAGCGAGACCCTGTCTCAACAAGACAAAACAAAATTTGAAAAACTGCCTTGTTTCTTCAACAGGAGACAAGGCCAATGGGATCTGTCCAGACTGGAAGAGACTTCACGGATGACGCGCGTAACATGGAGGTCCACAGCAAGCCGGAATCCTGATTCACAGCATTTAGCCACAGGAAGCCAGTCTGCAGCAGCTCAGCAACCAGAATGACCCCTGACCAAAAACCATATATATATGTATATATACACACATATATGTATGTATGTATATGTACACACACACACACACACATTTGGTTTTCCAAGACAGGGTTTCCCTGTGTAGCCCTGGCTGTCTTGGAACTAGCTCTACAGACCAGGCTGGCCTCGAACTCACAGAGATCTGCCTGCTTTTGCCTCCCAAGTGCTGGGATTAAAGGTGTGCACCACCACTCCTGGCTGACAAGTTTTTTAATCGTCTAATTATATTCTATTCATGTATTTGGTATGTGTGTGTGGAGGTCAGAGGACAACTGGGAAGTCCGTTCTTCTCTTCTATCACGTGGGGTCTGGACATTAAACTCAAGAACTCAGATTGTCAGGGTTGGTGGCACCACTGCCTGGCGACCCCTGGCGATATTAGATGAATATCAGTCACTAGCTGTGTTTCGGGGTGACAGCAACACTGTGGTTATCAGTCTGTCTCTTAGAGACATATGCTTAATAGGCACAGATTAAATGATATGGCACCTGGGGCTGACTTTGAAATAAGCCAGGGGCTAGGGCTTGCATGCACAAAGCTCTGGGTTCCATCCTCAGCACCATATAAAACTTGGTGTGTGCATATAATCCAGTGGCTATAATCCAGTGAGTGCTCAGCAGGTAAAGGCAGGAGGTTCAGGAATTCAGGATCATCCTTAGCTATATCCATAGTTGGGAGCCAGCCTGGGGTATGTGAGATTCTCTCTCAAAACAGAAATAATAGTAAAGAAGAAACAATTTAAAGGCTCCAGGCTCAATCCCCCAGCATCCATACAAATTTCAATAAAGTAACCCAGTAGGAGGTGGGGAGGGGAGCCAGCAGAGGACCCGCAAGGGTTTCATCGAATTCTAACAGCTCTGCCCAACAGAAGCTGCCTCTAAAGCAGTGGTTCTCCACCTTCCTAATGCTGTGACCCTTGACTACAGTTCCTCATGTTGTAGTGACCCCAACCATAAAATTATTTTCATTGCTAGTTCATAGCTGTAATTTTGCTACTGTTATGAATCATAATGTAAATATCTGACGTGCAGGGTATCTGATATGCAACCCCCAAAGGGGTCATAACCCACTGCTTATATGGCTCCACCTGTGTGCGGAGGCCTTCGGGGAGGTGGAGAGTTGGGGAAGCCCTCTGGTTTGTCCGTCCCAGCCCAGGGCAGATTTGGGGATCCCTTCATGGCATCAAGCATCCTAACGCAGCACAAGCACCCTGCAGCCAGCAGATGCACACAGAACACAGCTCAGCTCTCAGGTCCGGCTCCTGCCTCCCCTCCCCCTCCATCCTTCTGGTCTGGCACAGATGTCTCCCGCAGGCCCATAGGAAACACAGATTGAGGCTGGCGGCAGCCAAGAGAAAGCTTTTCTTCCTGATGAGATTAGGCTGGAGGGAGAGCCTCCTCCTCCCCCACCCAACTGCCCAGAGCCAGGGTTAGCTGGCAGGGCCCCTCTAGAGATGACTGAGGGATCCTCTGCAAGTCTAGCCCCCTGTTCAAGACCCGGGTCCTAGTCGCTGTGATCTTGGGGAGGGATCTGTTTCTCTCACCTTTGCATTCCCTTAAGTCTAACCATGGGTAGCCTTTATTCCAAAGGTTTCTGCTGGACTTGGGTGGTGGGTCCCATGCTCTCCCGCTCTCTGTACTGTCTGCCCCACCTCCCAGAGCACTACGCCTTTTGGATACCCCATCTTGGCACACACTGCTTCTCCCTGCAGAGTCTGAAATGAAGCCATAAGGCTGGTACTCTCTGAGCTCTGAGGATGCCCCGCCTCTTGTCCCCCTCTTCCTCCAGGTTCCAGCATGACACTCCCCCTCCAGATCACCCCACCACACGAAGTACTCATCTTCACACTGCGGGAGAGGTGCCAGGTTTAAGACTTGTACTCTGTTGGTTGGCCTTAGCATCCCTCCTCCCAAACTTTTTTTTTTTTTTTTTGAGACAGGGTTTCAATGTGTCACCTTACATAGACCAGGCTGGACTCGAACTCATAGAGATCTTCCTGCCCCTGCCTTCGCACTGGGACAGGCCATCATGTCCAGCTTAGCCTCCTCCCCATCCCCCGCCTCCCTGTAGGGGACCAGCCCCCACATTTACTTACCCCAGGGACTCTTGAGGAATGAGGGATAAGAGACTTAGATAGAAATAAAGAGGGGAGAGAAAAAGAGAAAAAACACAGGATAGCCTCAGGTGGGCCTGAATCCTTATCCATAGGCCCAGAACTTTAGTCCAAAGGGCTTTTTATAACAATGCTAAAGGGAGGGGCAAAAGACCTCCCCCTTGCTAGTTACAGTCAAGTGAAGACCCTTCCAAATACCTGGTCCCCAGGCCGTGGTCCAACCATCCTCTTACGCCGTCCTGCTGAGTACAGCATAAATGGGCTCCAACAGCCCGTCAGGTTTGCAAACCCTTTGTTCTTTTCGGCTTAACATAAAACAATTTGCTATCTGAACTCTTTTGATTTAAAACTCATAGTCAAGAGCAAGCTTGAGTACAGTGTATCAGGACATTGACCCCCATGTGAGGCCTCTGTTATTCTCTTTGGTTGTAAACACACTTGTTATTACAAATGACACCTACATTTCGTGTATTTCCATCAGAGAAACCCATGGAGCGGGTCATTTTGTTAGTGAGAGAGGTTAAGAGGATGTGGGAGGGTCTTGTAGTGAAACTATGACCCATCACTTAAAATTAAGGAGGACCTGTGTTAGAGACTTTACAATATCACCCCAGGGCATATTTGTAGCAAGGCTCTGACTTGCATATTTTTGCCTTCATTTTCAGCTTAGCCTCTTAACAGGCTGTTCTAAACAAACTCTGGCAGCATAGTCCTTTGATCTTTGCTACAAGCCAGGAGGATCAAAAGTTCAAGACCTTGGGCAGGAGAGATGGTTCAGGGGTTAAGAATGTGTGCTCTCTTCAAGTCGATCTGAGTTCTATTCCCAGTACCCACTTTTTTTTTTAAGTTTTTATTTTATTATTTTTTTAAAATTTATTTTATGTGCATTGGTGTGAAGGTATCAGATCCCCTGGAACTGGAGTTACAGACAGTTGTGAGCTGTCATGTGGGTGCTGGGAATTGAACCGGGGTCCTCTGGAAGAGCACCTAGTGCTCTTATCCACTGAGCCATCTCTCCAGCCCTCTCCTCCTCAGTACCCACTTTGGTGGCTCACAACAGCCTGTGACTCTAGCTCCAAGACATCAGGCCTCTGTGGACACCTGCATACATCACACACACACACACACACACACACACACACACACACACACACAGAGAGAGAGAGAGAGAGAGAGAGAGAGAGAGAGCGCTTAAGGCAACCCAGAGTCCTACCCAGCTATGGCACTTATGAACCCCCTCAACGACTACCACGGCACAATAACCCCATGCAGTTGTGGCGCACGTACCTTGGCGACAACCATTCGCTCTCTAATTGGTCTTAAGACCTGGCTTAGCAAGAGGGATATCACGCCTGGTACTGGTGACTTGGCCAACTACTCAGTGTTAATGAATCTATTGTTATTGGAGGAGATCGACAACCACTAATTTACCAAACCAGCACAATCTCTGTCACAACAACCTTTAACCATTTGTCTTTATCCCCACAGTCAAGAGTTCTCTACCCTTTATCAAGGAAACTTCTCTTTGAAGCAGACTGAGACCACTACAGAAAACCACAACCAATCAAAATGCAGAGCAGTGGAGCCCTACTCAATGGATACATCTACAAAACACTGCTGTATCTAGGGCTCAGGGACCATCGTGGAAGAGAGGGCAGAAAGACTGTAAGAGCCAAAGGATCAGGGACTTTGCTCTAAGACTGTGTCTCCTAACAACATCAGAAGTTACACCCATAAAACCTCATCAGCATGACCGCCCAAACGTGGGCTGAACAAGGAAGACACCAACGAGCATTCCAACCTGAAGGGGGGGGGGTAGCCCACGAGGCCTCAACCCTACACAAAGAACTATAGGCAAAGGAGGGAAGCCAGGAGTGGGGAGGTGATCCTCCCTAGGGAAGAGCACACCAATTGGTTGTCCAATGGTCAGCCATGAAAACATACATACACACAACATTATATGGATGCAACAGGTTATATTTAGCATATATATGCGTATACAAACATGTATGTAATAACAACTAATGAAGAGAGGCCATGAATTTGAAGAAGAGCTGGGAGGGAGATATGGGAGGGTTTAGAGGGTGGAAAGGAAAGGGAGAAACATGGTAATTAAATTAATCTAAAAAAAAATGAAACTGAACAATTTTTTTTTTTTTAAATCAAGGCAGCCTGGGCTACAGAGTAAGTGAGTTCAAGGCCAACTTGAGCAACTTAGTGAAATCCTGCCTCAAAATAAAAAGTGAAAGGAGAGCTGGGATATTGCTTGACGGTAATGTACTTGCCTAGCATGTGTGACGCTCTGGGTCCATCCCCAGCACTGCCAACAACAAACCTATCTTATTATTTGCCCCACAGACTCTGGAGGACCAGGGGGATCTATGCAAATTGTCTTGCACTCAGGCTTATAGAGGATGCTCCTTGCCCTTTCTCCCACAGGACTAAGTTCAAATGGTTCCTCCCTCTGCTTCGCTCACCCACAGACTAAAGGATCCACAGGCAGGGGCTGTTGAACCCTGGCTGGAAATGTCACTCTTCTGGGCCCTCTGAGCAGAGGGGCTGGGACTGTCTTTCTCACAACATGTGTGTCAGGCAATGCTGGGGAGTCTTAACTCTGACACTGATTTGTGATCTTGAGCAGACCCAATTCCTCTCTGTTTTTCCATCCACCCCATTAACGGTCATACCACTGGCTTGTCCACCAATGAGGATGGTGTACAGAGGGTCTGGAGCCCTGATAGGGACATCTCGATGCTGCTCAGCCCTCACAAGGAGGGTGACGGGAAGTTCTCCCTGCTTCTTTCTCACCCGATTGTCACCATGGAGATAAATGCTTGCCGGTCAGCCTTAATTCCCCAGGTACTCCAAAGCCCACGAGGACAGTACACTATCCATCAGCTGTCCCAGTCCACGGAGAGCTGACTCCTTGCTTCCTCAACCTTCTAGAAACCCAGAATAGAACCCTTTCCTATTTATTACCCCAAGGAGGCCCCAAGACAAACTCCATGCAGGTTTATTGGCCCTTTATCTGGGACTTTCTGGACACAAGGTCACCAAGAAGCTTCCTAGATGCCTCCTGGAGGCTCAAACCTGCAGGCCCCACCCTCTGCACCCTGCCCAATACTTTGTATATCCTCCAGATCTACCTTTGGGCCGAGAAGCTCACAAGTATACACAGGGAAAATGTTTGCTCGTGGTCCCACAGGGAACACAGAAGGGCCGAGGCCCTGTAGCTACTGTCCTAGGATGTGGATTGAGCCACAGACCCCTGTGAGCCCACAAGCCAGCCATCACTGCCTGTTGTAGGGACCAGTGGCCCACAGTCAGTCCTATAGAGGTTCCCATTGCCCTCTGAACCTGGTGCCACACTAGGAGCCATGGGCCAGAGGTAAGGACAAAGTGAAAACAGTCAAACTGATGTGTGTTCAGTTGACTGGGGTGTGGGTGACATCAGGAAATCATCTAGCTCATTCTTGGTGAACAAGGCTGAATGGTCTGAGCTGAGATCTGTTTTTGACTGGGCCTGAACCCAGGGCTTCAGACACTCTAGGCAAATGCCTTATCACTGAGTTCCAGCCCCCGTCCCCTAGCTGCAATCCGAAGCAGCAGACAGTGACCCGAGGACCCAGGAGGGACGCGGGGAGGGATGCTTCAAGGCAGAAAGAAGCCCTGCAGAAGGGGGAAGGAGCCCAGGTGAGAGGGAGGCCATGCATCGCCAGGCCCAGCATGGCATGTGAGATGCACACAGAGTTCATGGTGTGCAGGTGAGCGTAAGAGGGTCTGGTCTGGGGTAGGAGGTCCTGCACCTGGCCAGGGTGTGGAAGGTCATCCTGGGGCTCGGCCTGTAGAGAAAGGAGGTCATCAAGGTTTGTGAGTGAAGCTGTCACGTGATTAGAGCTGCAGGGGTCTCAGGCCTGCCCGGAGGGAACCAGGACCCCTGAGCTGAGAAGGGATTTTCTTTCCTCAAGCCAGGCTGGTCTAAGAGGAAATCAGCGGGATTTACTGCATGCAGGCTGGTGACGGCCGCTGCTGCAGAAGTGCAGGAGTCATCCGGGGCTGTGCTCAGGATGACCCTGTGACTAACTTGTGACTAAAGATCCCTGATAGGGACATCTCGATGCTGCTCAGCCCTCACAAGGAGGGTGACGGGAAGTTCTCCCTGCTTCTTTCTCACCCGATTGTCACCATGGAGATAAATGCTTGCCGGTCAGCCTTAATTCCCCAGGCAGGCTTGTAACAGCTGGCAGGACCTTCCGCTGTCAGCCTCCTGGGCTCTACCCAGATCCTCCACAAAGGCTGGGCCTGCAGGCGTGGAGGGCAGAGGCCAAACAGCTCTGCCTGCCAGATCACAACTGGTAGCAGCCAGGAGCTGGGGGTGAAGAGTTCAGGAAAGAGATACCAGTGTCCCCAGGAGGAGGTGCTTCTGTGCCAGGACAGACGGTTGAGGGAGGTGACAGCACCTGGTTTACATGTGTTTACTGGGGTCTGACATTTGAAACCCCTAGAGAACTGATTCTAGTCACGTGGGCACCACACCCGCCACCTTACAGCTTCTGACTCAGGGTCTGGGAGCCCACATTTCAAAGTTCCAGTGGCCATGAAGCAGCCGGTCTGGGGGCTACTGTACTTGGAAGGACCATTGCTCTCCATCCTGCTTAGGATCCGTGAAGTCCCTCCAGGTCACTGTCCATCTTCCTCTTCACCACCACCCTATGGGGCAGACATGGGTCATACCCAGTCTCCCTTGGCGGAGTGAATAGTATCCACTTCCCTGCAAAGCTCCCAACCTCCAGCTTTTCCTGGGCCTCAGAGCCAGTTCCTGGTATGGCCTTAGGGGTGGGGGCTGGGACAGGTGGCTCCCCACTGATGCTTGCTCTTGTCTGTCTTCTGGCTACTCAGGGCCTTCTTGGCTGAGGACCCTGGCACAGGGAGCCTGGTGGCTGAGGTGTCCTCTCTGCTGCAGAACATGCCTGATGGACCTTCCCCCGCCTAGGTCCAGGCAGTGGTGTCTCTTCCCAACCACTGTCCCCTTTGGAGAAGGAAGGGCATACTGATAAAAAGGGAATAAATTAGCATCTAGCTTGTCCTCCTGAGGCCGCAGGGAGCCTCGAAGGGGGGATGGGGGAAAGGAGCTTGACTTATGTAGGAAACATGGTGGTCCATGCATGCAGCCACCAGGGATGTGGTTGGGAGCCCACCTGCCAGGCTCACACTTCATCCCACCACACAGGCCGGGAGACCTCCTTTAGTTTCTTCATTTGGAAGATGCTTTAACGTCTGTCAAGTCCTTGGCATCCCGCCTGGTCCAAAGTGAGTCAAAAGACACACCTGCTTTAAATAAGGAGATCTGGGCTGGGGCCGTAGCTCCGTTTGGTAGAGTGACTGCCTAGAATGCATGAAGCCCTGGGATTGGTCACCAGCACCACTGGAAATCCAGGTGTGGTGGTACACGCCTGTTATCTCAGCCACTTGAGAAGCAGAGGCGGGAAGAGCAGCAGTTCAAGGTCATCCTCAACTACATAGTGAATGAAAGGCCGGAAATTAAAGGTGTAAAGAATGGAGACTTACCGAGTCCTTGCTGTGAGCCAGGCTCGGATCTAAGTGGTCTGCAGGACAAAAGTGTCTTGGGCTCAGAGAGGGCTGGAGTGGAACAAAGGTGGCAATGTTTCTTTACTTCGAGGCAGCACTTTGGGCGTGCGTGGTGTGTGTGTGTGTGTGTGTGTGTGTGTGTGTGTGTGTGTGTGTAGTGTGCATACACTATGTCCCTACAACTAGAAGAAACCAGAGAAAGTCTGTTGTATCCTGCGCTCCACCATGCTAACTCAGAATCGAATTCTCTGCCAGACCCACTAGCTCTTCCTCTCAGACGGGCCTGGCACTGCTCCAGGAAGCGAGAGAGAAGGCACACAGAGTCCCAGAGCTGACCAGGCTCAGGTCAGCCTGGCTCCCTGCATCCCACTCCACACCTTTCCAGCTCAACTCTGAGGACTGTTGTTGGCTTGCATCTTGCCTGTGATGGAGAACTCACTCCTTTGGGAGTGCAATTTTCTGGTTTCTGCTGCTGCCATCGGTCCCCGGAGCCCGACCAGCCATCTGTGGCTTCTACAGTGACAGCTTCACAGACATCGGAGGTCCCTGACCACAGACTACGGGGATGGCTCGGATCCAGGCTGGATATTTCCTTGTGGGACTCTTTCTTTTTCTTTCTTCCTTTCTCTCTCTCTTCCTTTTTCTTTTTTCTTTTTTCT